>OVAV01002844.1:0-10406 GCA_900406375.1 Iberis amara
ACCCGTGTCCATGTACAATAGCAGTTACACAAAAAACGCTAACATGGGACGCTATCGATAGTCATATTTCTTGTAGTGAGAGGCCATATTCCTGAACCCGAGCATGCGGCCCTTCTGTTTCTTCGTAGCCTGCAAGAAACAAAATACAAAGCATTAATTAAGACATTGTTGATATGCAATGTTTTAAAATTAAATTTAGATAGTACATACCTGAGACATAATCTCATATTGGTATCCAGCAGGAGGTCACCACCATCAGTAGACTCCTGAGATGCCCGCTCTTCCTTCAGCTTCCTCGTCGTCTCGACCACCTCTCGAGCAAGCGGATCTTGTATCTGGCCCGTCTTCTTGTTCGTGTGGATGTCCTCCATAAGCTTGATGGGCGTGGGTGTTTGGCCAGTCTTACGCATCTGTTTCTAAATGAGAATCAAAATTAGATTTAATTATTGATTTAAGTATTAAGTTTGGTATATTTAAAAATATTTCATACCATCTCAGCGGCTTGAGTGACCGCACTCTTGGAACCGATGTTGGTAGTCGAGATCCCCCTACCATCTCGTTGACTATACCGGTTCTTTTTGTTGGTCGTCGACTTTTGTTTGGTCTTCTCTAACTCCCAATATTTGATGAAGTCTTCCAAGACTTCATCGGGCATTCCGGTGTGATTCTTTACCGTCATGTACCATGTCGTCTTCCACGCATAGACGTGGTTGGTGTAAGTTTTGGCCGCTCATGCATAAAACTCCTTCTTGACGATGGAGGTCATCTCGGGTTCTTAGTTGAACTCGAGCTATAATATTTAAAATTTTTAATTTATTAAGTACATATGTGAAATTGGTTGGTAATTTCAATTATCTAATTCTTACCGCGAAACAGTAGAACCAATACTCCTAGTCGTCGCTTGGCATATCTCTAAACGTAGAGTATGCCACTCGTAGTAGTCCGTGCATCATTCTCTTGATGCACTTGGTGCAGCCGTTGGCAACGGTTTGAAGTGGCTACTTTGTACCGGGAAAATTTACTAATGGATATGTGACAGATTTGTGACGGATATATCCGTTAGTATACATCCGTCAGTATATCCGTCAGTATTTACTGACGAATTATTGTCCGTTAGTATTTTGCTGACGGCTCTAAATCCGTCAGTTTTTCCGTTTGACTTATGCATGGAAAATCAAGATTCATTTCTACTTATGTTTGGATTATTGTCCGCCAGTGTTATATGCACTTGAAAATCAAGATTCATTTCTACTTTTTTGACAATTAAGGAGGTCGTCACTTTGCAATGTGACTTATGAAGACTTGTAAATGTTATTAGTAATAAACATAGATAGATAATAAACAGGGGTAGATAATAAACAGGTATAAACGTATATAAAAAAACAAAAGAAAAAAACCCTAAAATCCTCTTTTTTCTTCTTCTTCTTGCTTCACGCCGCCAAGCTTTATCTAAGGTGTAGACCGGAGGTCGACGGCTTCTACAGCGTTGGCGCCGGTCCTTTTGTTGTCTTTTCTTTGCTTTTGCGTCCTAGTGTCTCGGTTTGGTAGTTTCAGGGGCTTTGGGCGGCGCTCTCCGTTCCGGCGCTGGTGTGTTTTTTTTCCCTTCGAACTTGCCGTCTCCGGTATCTTCTCTGCCTTCCTCAGCTTCTCTTTTTGGTCGTGGCTCTAGTTTTAAGCGGCTAGAAACCGGCGAAGCTTTGTTTTGCTACTCTCGGGTCTCCATATCCAGATCTAGCCTTCGGGCTTTGGGAGAGTTTGGTCTTCCCTGCTCTCTTTAGGGTTTTGTTCCGGTCTTGGATTGG
Organism: Iberis amara; assembly: GCA_900406375.1. NCBI lineage: Eukaryota > Viridiplantae > Streptophyta > Magnoliopsida > Brassicales > Brassicaceae > Iberis > Iberis amara. The sequence continues at coordinate 1,803 of OVAV01002844.1, forward strand.
TTTTGGCTAGGTGTAGTTCCGATAGGTTGTGGTTCGTTGGCTTTGTTTTGGTGTGTGTCACCGGTTGCCCCTGCTTTCTTTTATTTTTCGTTGTTTTGGTGGTTAGGTACTCTGTTTTTTAGTCATCGATTTTGTGGTGTTGGTTCGGGTTTTATCCGGTGTTGGTTTTTGCGTGGATAATTCTCTGGTTTGTGGTTAGGTGGGTGTAGTTGGAGCCGTTTCTTAGGTTTCTTAGGCCTTTCGGGCTCTGGTCTGGTTCGGTCTTTCGGGTTTTTTCGGTGTTGTCTTTTGCTTTTTGTCTGGGCTTTCTTCTGTTCTTGGCTTTTCTGTGGCGCTCTTGCCTATTTCTTCCTTGGCTCCGTTCCCAGCTTCAAGTCAGTGCCAGCTTCATTTCCTCTCCGGGTCAAGCATTTCCAGGACGCTCGGTGTTAGTGATCCCACTTGTTATCCTGGTTCATCGGTCGTTCGTGTCAGGCGTCCATGTGAGCGTACTCTTTCAGCTGTAGTGATTGACGTGCTCTTGTCGGCTTCGCGTGGAGAATGTTTTCTTTGTGGTTTGGGTTTGTGAGAGTTATCTAAGTTGTGTCAAGAATTGTTTGAGAGTCTTTTAGTTGGTTTTTCTCAGTTTCCAGAAGTGTTTGTGCTTGCTGGATTTGGTGTTGCTTTTCGTTTCCCGGGGTTTCGGGCAAAGCTTCAGTTTAGATTCCTTTTGTTGTATTGTTCCGGTTTTAATCAATAAAGATGACAAAAAAACAGATATTAATTTCGAGTTTGGTTCTTTTTGACAANTGGGCAAAGCTTCAGTTTAGATTCCTTTTGTTGTATTGTTCCGGTTTTAATCAATAAAGATGACAAAAAAAACAGATATTAATTTCGAGTTTGGTTCTTTTTGACAATAAAGGAGGTCGTGACTTTCCTATTTAGACAACTTCTTTTTTTTTATATAGAAAATAAACTATTCAAAACCAATACTTGAACAATTTGAAAAGAACCAAACTCAGAAATTTATACCTGAAAATAATAATACATGGAGTTGAACCGAGCCTGAAAGGAATGAATGACCGAAGAATCTCATTGGCTTATGTTCCTTTTAATTACCACTCTCATTTTTTGTGTCGCGTGGTTTATACTCTCTTCTCTAAATGTCTTTTTTTTTTAATTTTTTTTATCATATTTGAAGAATAATATTTTCAACAAAAAAACAAAAAATATAAGTGGATTTGAGTGACCTTTGAAACTTTGAGCAGCTAACAAAATGGTCATATGTAGAGGAAAAAAAACCAAAATGTTCATATACGGGTGAGACCTAAATTTAGAAAATTCATTATTACTATAATTAGTGTCGGTCCTACGGTATTTCATGTTTAAACCAAAAGACAAAAATGATGCATTTTAACCATAGACATTTAGTAAGTGACATAGGTGGGGATCGAACCCGTCCCAAGAAATTCTCATAGAGCCACACTTAACCAACTGAGCTACATATGATAACTGATTTTTAATACCACTAAAATTTATATAAATTATGCGCATAAAGCTCTTGCTTCTCCAGTTTCTCATCAGAGCCGGTCCTGACTATAATACAAATATGATAATATTTGGCTTATAATTATATATTTTAAAGCAAAAACTAGACGGTAACAGGATTTAAAGCCATTGGGAATTGTTAAGAATCATAGAAAATTTTCAAATTTTTGTGAATGGTGTCTTGATGCTATGTAAGATGAATGACTTGAGTATTATTGATGTCAATACAAGGAATTTATACAAGTAGACAAGTAGGGTATTAACTTATTATTAATTACGTTTAGATCCTTTCTCTAAATATATTTATATAATATACATATTTTTAGAAAAAAAGTTTAGAAAAAAGTTTTGACGGCGATTTTTAGGCGATATTATTTCTAGGGCTTCTTCAAGTTTTCATATATACCGTCGTCGGCAAGACATCGCCGTCCGCCGCCGGTGGTCATGGCTGATGAGCACTCATCCTCCGCTGGGGATTCCTCCTCTCCTTCCTCACAGAAAACTGCACAGACTGCTCAAGCTGCACCTAAATCTTCGTGGACATCGGTGGTTGACAAAACTGCCTTCGTCTCTACCGTTCCCAAACCTCCCGTTGCCGTAACTGGAAGCAATGCTTCAGTCTCCATACCGTACTCTTTGTTGATCGACAAACCGTTATGGACCAACTACCTCGTCGGTTATTTCATTGGCGACGCACCGCACATAGGCAAGATCCATGCCACCGTTAACCATATATGGAAACGCGAAGGCCAATCAGACCGTATTGATGTTTAAGTCTTGTTGGATGACACAGTTCTCTTCCGGATAGACTATGCTGATGTTCGGGCCCGTATTGGCCACCAGAAATACTGGCACATTGCTGACATACTTCTTGTTGTTCAAGAGTGGACACCAACACAAGCGCTCTCTAACCCAATCTCTCTTCGATGCCTTTATGGGTAAATTTTCATGACGTTCATGACTCGCTTTTCTCTCGCGCAGGGCTGAAATTCCTTGGCGATATCGTCGGTGACGCCCAACAACTGCATCCAAAGACCGAGAAATGCCTGCGACTTGATATAGCCCGTGTCCTCATCGTCCTTAACCTCGACAACACCTTAATTGATACTATCCAGCTTGATGATCATGAGAAACCTATCACGATCACATACCGGTGGCCACCAGAAAAATGCACAACATGCTCTACTTGGGGCCACAAGACTACTGATTGCAAAAAAAAGATGACAACAGGCCAACCTGAAACCAGACATAAATCTCCTTGATAACCCACATTTACAACACTCTGATTCTGCATCATATGATGCAAATTTAGAAATTGAAAATGGTGCTAATGCCGACTCTGTTTCACCTGCAGGTTATTCTCCAGCAGCTTCGCCACTCACTAACGGAACCGAAACGACTCCAACCATCACTGCTTCACTACCACCTGTCTCACTACATGAACCAGCTCTCAAAAATTGAATGACGAGACCGTCCAAGCCACTGAAATCATATCACAGGAAAATGATCAGCAACATATCATCGAACCAATTGCCAAATGGTCCACGGTGGTTCATTCAAACCGCACCAATCATTCACCACCAAAATCACCATCACAGACAACCAACAAGCCCACTTTCTCGCCATCTCGTTTTGTTGTTCTCGCTGAAGAAACAAATGACGATGAGGATAATGAAGAAGGAAAAATTTCAGATTCGGACACAGGGCCAAAAGACTTAGCGGCTACTTCCCGTTACAGCACTAGGACGAAATCCAAATCAGACTTACCAGCAAATGTTCAGACCCGTAAACAGCCAAAACAGTTGCCTCAAAAAACCAAACCCATAGCCTACGCTAGGAGGCACTAATGTCATGTCGTTATTTTCTTGGAATATCTGGAGTTTTAACCAATCCCGAAAGCATAATATCGTCCGTCAATGGATTTTATCTACTCGTCCTCAATTTGGTTGTTTTTTTGAAACACGTGTTCAAGCTGAAAATTTTACAAGTATTTTGCAGGCTGCTACACCGGGATGGGAAGCCATAACTAACTATGACAACCATCGCTTGGGTCGTATTTGGGTGTGCTGGAAACCTGGGGTTACAGTGACGCCGATCCTAACAACTTCTCAACTTATTACTATTCTTGTAACTTTAGAAACATGTGATATTATACTGATTTCTTGTGTTTATGCATCAAATTTCCAGGTTGATCGCATGGAGCTTTGGAGTGATCTTCATGAGAGTCGCCGAATTTATGGCTCGGCGCGTTTCCCGTGGCTGGTCTTTGGTGATTTTAATGAGATACTCACACATGCGGAGCACTCAAACTCTCTACCTACCACCCGAGATTTGGGCATGTTGCAATTCCAAGACTTCGTTCATCGCTCTGATCTCACAGATCTTTCTTACACTGGCCCGCTATTCACATGGTGGAATTGCTGAGAACAAGACCCTATCATGAAAAAATTAGACCGAGATCTAGTAAACGATGCATGGCACACAACTTACCCTCCTTCCTTCATAGTCTTCAAAGCTAATGGAGTTTCAGATAACGCCCGTGGCGTCGTTCATCTTTCGACTCCCACCTCTCCAACTCATAAACCATTTAAGTTTAAGGCATATATAACATCTCATCCATCTTTCTCGCAGGTAGTGCATACGCATTGGTCATCTTCTCCGCCTCTCTGCCACTCTCATATGGCGTTGCGGCTATTTCACACGAAACTCAAATCCTTGAAGCCTGTCGTTCAGTTTCTAGACCATAGTGCTTTCAGTGATCTCCCTCGACGTGCACGGGATGCTTACAACCATCTATGCCATTGCCAGTCGTAGGCTCTTAACAACTCTACACAAGAAAATATTATCGCAGCCAATACGGCGTCTCGGGATTGGAATTTCCTTGCCCAAGCGGAAGAATCTTTTTTAAGCAACGATCAAGAATATTTTTTCAATTCACTGGATCTACAAATATATTTCCACAGCCATGTTCTCGGTAGTAGTAAATAGCGAGTCCGCTGGGTACTTCCCAAGCACCAGAGGATTACGACAGGGATGTGCTCTATCTCCGTATCTATATGTCATTGCTAATAACGTTTTATCATCCTCGATGTAAAGATATAATTCTAACTCACTTGTGCTTCGCTGATGACATACTCGTCTTCTCTGATGGAACGCCATACTCATTAACAGGTATCATGGATGTCATGGACAGCTTCGGACAAGCCTCCGGGTTGCACATAAACATCAGCAAATCCTCTATTTACTTACCAACTGAACCATCACGGGGTATTCTTGATATGGTTGCTCAATGGGTTTAAAGCATGACACTTTACCGATTCGATATCTCGGCTTGCTGCTTTCAACTAAGAAGTTAACACATGCTGACTACGCTCCATTACTAGACCGCCTTTGTTCCCGCATGTCATCTTGGGCATGTAAACTACTTTCTTTTGCAGGTCGTTTGCAACTCATCAAATCGGTGATCATAAGTACAGTCAATTTTTGGCAGTCTGCGTTTCGTTTTCCTAAGGCTTGTCTACGAGAAATCAATAGCCTCTGTGCCAACTTCCTATGGTCGGGATCACCTACTAATCCTCATATGTCTAAGATGGCTTGGGCTGATGTGTGTACGCCGAAAGACGCCGGTGGACTTGGTATTAGATCCTTCGAAGACACCTCAAAAGTTTTTTGCTCTATCGATCATTTGGCGCCTCATATCTAACCGCAACTCATTCTGGTCATTATGGGTTCATCACTACCTAATTCGTCGCTCTACCTGTTGGGATATATCATGAACAACAAACGGATCATGGCTTTGGCAGAATCTCTTCAAAGCACACGCATTAGCTTCCTTTTTCCTCCCCTTCTACATACGTAACGGCAATCGGATATCGTTTTGGTTCAAAGATTGGACAGGACTAGGAAATCTATATACAATAACTGGTGAAAGAGGTTTCAGGGAGTTTGGGATCACTCGGTACTCATGCGTAGCTAGTGCGGCTGCTCACCAACAATGGAATATAAGACAGCCTCGTGTACCAGCATTACGGGACCTGTACCTTCGTCTTCTCACGCTACATCCACCAGCGCCTCAAGCTGGAGAAGATCACATTCTATGGAAACATGGCCAGCAGCTATACAAGCCGTATTTCTCTTCCTCGCTCACATGGCGCCAGCTAAGTCCTATCTATCCTAAAAAAAATTGAACATCTACTATTTGGTTTCCCCAATCTGTTCCTAGATATGCTTTCATCTCTTGGCTTGCTGTTAATGACAGGTTACAAACGGGCAGACGTATGCGAGCTTGGGGAATGGCGCAACCATGTACTCTTTGTGGCGAGCCTGATGAATCTAGAGATCATATCTACTTCGCTTGCCCTTACACGTATACCATCTGGTCCGAACTCACATCGACCATCCTTCGGCACCGTATTTCACCGGATTGGACTCGTACACTAATCTCTCTTCGCCATAGCTCACACTCTACGATCGACCAGGCCCTTCTCAGGATGTGTCTACAAACTACCGTTTATCACATATGGAGAGAACGTAACAACCGTCGTCATGGGAAGCCACATTGCTCAAAATCTTTTATTCGTTCAGCCATCCCACGCGCTATTCGGGACCGCATCGCAAGTCTTCATTATCCACCACACTCTCCTTTTCATCTCCTTAGCCCTCGTTGGAACTCTCTGCATCCTTAGCTATCATGATCTCTTGGTATTGTATTACCAGTTTAGTGTCTTATTCGTCTTACCTTTTAGGATGTGTTCAACGTTTGTACTCTTTTTCCCAATACTAGTTTTGTTCCACTCGGGTTTTCTAGTATTGGGTTATAATGAGGCAACGCTGAGCACTCCCTAATCCTAAAAGGTCTCTAAACATTACCACTTTGTAAATATGTATATTTTCTTTTCTTTCAATAAATTTAACATTTCATCCAAAAAAATATATACATATTTTAATGATTAGTAGAGCTTAAAACGATTATATGAAAAATTATATCAAACTATTAAAAATATTTATACAAATTATTACATATAAAAACTATATTAAATAATTTGATATAATTTATATCACAATTTTTTCTCTATTTAAATTATTATTTTAGAATGTTCTAACCTCAAAGTTAATTAATAATAAATAGTAAATAGTGAATAAAAAATATTAAAAAATAAGTATTTATTTAAATAGTAATCTAAAATTACTATAATGAGTTTTTATTGTGATATTAGTATTTGTATTTTATAAATATTTAAGTATGATAAGAGAATTTTATATAATAATTTAAAAACAAAAATAAATATAAATATGTTTTTGTAGATCATCTATCAAAATACTTTAATTTTATGATTTGATTTTTTAATTTATAATATTGTAAAGTTCCATATTTTTGAAAAAAAAGTTTTTAAGAGCATAGAGGGAATGAGCATTATGCATCTTCTACATACTCTTCTAAATGTTTTATTAACGAAATTTGATTAGGTGATAAAAAACATTATGCTCTTCTAATTTTCTAAATGTTTTACCAATATTCAGTTGCTTTTTCACAACATATAAATCAGAATAATTGTCGGGAGTGAAAAAAAATAATGATGGTCGGGTCGGGTGAGTTGCATCTTTGATTGCTTAAACAGAAATACATTTCTACACTAATAACCGAAAAAATAAATATATTTTTAGATTAATAAATCAGTTATTTCAGTAATGTTTTTTCATCACGATTCTATTTTGACATACCGGATATTATCATATAGCCCAATACGTATATGGTTAGCCCAATAAAACAAAAAAAAAAAAAAATAACCCAAAAAAAAGAATCAGCAATTAATTAAAGATCTAAAAACTAGAATATTGTTTGGTCGACGAATCAAGAGTGCAGTGCATGCGACTTTTCGATACCCGTAAGGAAGTTTCAGAGAGCCATCGATGAAGCATCACGGGAAATGAGAGCCAAAGTGTCTGAAGAAGTATATAGATAAAAAGATTAGGAAACGAAGCCAAAAAAAAAAAAAACAGAAATCGGTTTGGGGTTCAGTTATCAGATTTTGGTTTCTCGGAATGGCGAATTTCTCTGAGGACGATGATGATTGTCCGATCATCTTCAAGAGGAAACGTACTTCGTTATCAATGGAGAAAGTACGCACTGCGACGCTAATGGATCTCGATGTTACTGACTGTCCAATTTGCTTCAATGCACTGACCTTTCCTATATTACAGGTTACATGTTTCTTTCATCAAGTCTTTTCAAGTTCAAACTATTTGCATGTTACATGTTGCATGATCGATTTATATATGATCCACAGATTTTCTAAGTTTTTGTTATAACCAGACAATCGAATAGTATTTATCGTGCTTAATTTATAAATTATAATATGTTTAAATAGTTAGGAGAGAACAATAAATATATTTTTTGTGTGAAACAGATTAGTTACCAGTTGAGAATTTATTTTATAAGCTTATATATTGGTTTATATAGATCATCGTAAAACTTCAATTGGAGTAACTTTATTTTGGATTTGAGTTTTGTTACATTTCAATGTGTTAGTCCAAAATAGTTTGGAGTAAAAATAGTGTCCTAAAGATTGATTTAGTTTTAATTAAACTCTATTTTTAGTTAAAATTGAAATAAGATTGGAGATACTTTAAGTAGTGAAGTGCCATTCAATTTTCATCTTTAATCTTTTTTGCTGCTCATGTTTGCTCTAATCAAAATGTACAAAGCCATGCGAATATATCTTTATCAGCTCCACTTTATTTTTTATTTTTTGGTCAATAACATTTATGAACTATAGTGTGTTTGATAGAAGATATTTGATATATTTATGGAACAAACACTTATTGATATGACCCGGCCCAAGGATGGAGACAACTTGGAAAGAAGGGAAATAGATCGAGGATGGGTTAGCTCAGAAGAAGACTCAGAAGGGCCCGAACAAAAAGAAGATTTGGCCGAGAAAGAAGAAGACCATGCCGAGAAGACTTGGCCCGAGAACCGAAGGACTAAGCCCTCGCATATGGCACCTGGTCCCTCTCGGCCCAGACAGCAAGTTCCCGGGCCCAACTCATTCCCAAGGTCCCATTGGCATCAGGACA
>OVAV01002845.1:0-10616 GCA_900406375.1 Iberis amara
ATAAAAAATATATATATATATATATATATAATTTATAAACTAAAATAGGAAACGAACAACACAGTGTCAAACGAACAACAGAATGTCGCTAGCGACAGGCAAAAGAACAGGGCCAAACTAATATTAACTAAACCAAACCTGTAGTGTTGACATTAGTAATCCAATAGCATCAACTTTGATATATTGCTTAGCAAGCTTAGCCGTAAGAAGTGGTGTCATAATCTAAGAAAACACAATGGTGACAAAAAATATTACTAATCTACAAGAAGAGGATAAAATCGATGAAAGCTAAGCGACACTAACCACAGCGGTAAGAGTACTAGCTGCTGTCATCAAAACCGAAAGCGCAACATTTCCACTGTAGATTGAATAAGGAAACATTCAGAGATCTAAGAAACATGTAGAACTCAAAGATCATTTCTTTTGTTTGGTTTTACGAACCGTGCAATGTATGTGACGATATTACTTGCAGTACCTTCAAAATAAGAGATTAAGAAGCATCAGAGCACAACATGAATGGACTCAGAATGTTATAAGATTCAGGTATAGTAAAGAATATTTGTTTACCGCCTGGACAGCAACCAACTAATATGAGACCAGCTGCATAATGTGATGGCAAATTTAAGAGTTTACTCACTAGAAATGCTGATAATGGCATGATCTGCAATATAATTTACCAGCAAGTTATGAACTTGTCAGCTCTCTTAACACTACCATTATAAAACCAAAAAATTGTTCATTACAGAAAAATAAGTTATCATAAATCAAGATCGGAATCATGTACTAGTGAGTGATTCAATTGAACCGTCAAGATCATTAGCTCAAGAAACAACTCAAATTACTCTACAAATATCTGTTAACAAACCCAACAAAACTATTATCATATAGATTTGAGAGACAAACCGAAACTACTATTTACAAACTAAAGAATTGATCATTACAAAAATAAAAGCTAGCTGCAATTCTCACAGTATATCATTAATAAAAAATTGGAATCATGCACTGATTTGCTTAAACCACCAAGATCATGAGCTCAAGCAATAACTTAAACTACTCCACAAGTTTCTCTTATCAAACCCCAACAAAACTATTATCATACATCTACATTGGTTCCTTCATGATGATGTAGCATTGAGAGACAAACCGAAACCACTAGTTCCAAACTAAAGAATTGATCATTACGAAAATCATGCACTAGTGATTTGCTTAAACCACCAAGATCATGAGCTCAAGCAAGAACTCAAATTACTACTCCACAAGTTTCTATTACTAACAATACTGTTACCATATATCTACATTGGTTCCTTCAAGATATTAGATCCCAAGATTAAGAATGCGAATCATGCACTAGCGAGTGATTCGCTTGGACCTCCAAGATCATAAGCTTAAGCAAGAACTCAAAATTACTCCACAAGTTTCTCTTACCAAACCCAACAAAANCAAAACTATCATCTTATAACTACATTGGTTCCTTCAAGAAATTACATCCCAAAATCAAGAATCAGAATCATGAACTAGTGATTCGCTTGAACCGCAAAGATCATGAGCTCACGCAAGAACTCAAATTTACTCCACAACACAAGTTTCTCTAACTTATGTATACCTTATGAATTTCCCAAATTCCACTAATGAACAATGATGATAGCTCACAGAGAGACAAAAACTAACCGAGTATTGCAATAAAAATCCAGCAAAAAGCTCTTTAGGCATCTTCAAGGCACCACGAAGATCATCAAGAGTCAAAGTCATTCCCATNCAAAGCCAGCGAAAAGCTCTTTAGGCATCTTTAAAGCACTACGAAGATCATCAAGAGTCAAAGTCATTCCCATTCCAAGCATTGTAATCGTAAGACCAACAATGGACCAATTTGGAGTAACCCAATTGAATGTACTTGGTCTCATTAGCCCTAATAAACATCCCAAAGAAACCCAAAGCGGAAACGCAGTCGAAACCGCTTCTCCTACAAACTCAACCCATTCGCTAAAGCTCTTTTTTCTATCAGTAGATAAGTCGTTCGACGAAATGCCGCAACGAGGAAGCATGTCAAATCGACGAATACATGAAACAGGAACTGTAGATTTAACGAAACGTGAACTTGATTTGAGAGAATTTTCGCGAATGGAGGAGGAAGATGAAGAAGAAGAAAGTGTGGAGCAAGAGATAAGTCGATAATGATGTGGAGTGAGTTTAGACTTGAGGAGAGAACTCGATTTCGAAGGTGTTGTTAGGTTTAAGAGAGAGAGTGAAATTGCTGACGCCATTTTTTCCGATCGGCGATTCTCTGATCGGCTCTCGTTGACGATGAAAAAGAGCCACAAACCAAATGTATACTCAGGTGCGTTGACCACATTATTTACATAAATGGTCCTTCAACAATATTGACTTTAGTAATCTATTCATGAGATTTTGGTTTTAAGTTGAAGGAGTCACTTTGCTTTTGGATTGTGAAGTAATTTTTAACTTTTTTTTTTTTGTTAATATTGTATTGGATATAACCGGTTAGGATTGCACTTTCAGGTATTCGTTTCAGTTCGGGTTAAAATTATTTGGTTCTGATTCTTCGATTCTTGAATTTCAATACCCAATCAATCTTTTTCAAATTTTTGGTTCAGTTCCGATTTGACTCCGGGTCGGTTCGTTTCTATGTTTGAGGAACCGTAAATTACCCGAATTTTTTGGTTCTTAATCGGTTCCGTATATTTCATACCCGAATTTTAAAAAATTATTCGATAAAACAAAAAGTACCTGATACTAGAATAGAATACCCGAAAACCTAAGACGAAAAGTACCCGATAATAGAAAGGAAAAAAATCTAAAAAATACTCAAACTTTATAATATTTGTCACTTTAATACACAAACTTTTTTGGTGTCCATATTAATACATCAAGGTATTGTTGTTGTCATTTTAATACACCAATTTATTATAATTACTATTTAAATACTTGAACTTTTTGAAATCAAAATTTCACTTAACAAAACTCTAACGGACGTTAACCATAATTACACAACTTTTTTGGTTTCCCAAAAAATACATGAACTATTAATATTTTCAGTTTAATACACAAACTAACAAATTTGTATAATTTGATATATGTTTTATAAAATATATGTTCATGTTAATAGAAGTATCAGAACAACATTTAAAATTTGTGACATAATTATTTTTATATACATTTATATTATATTGATGCAAAAGAGATTAAAATAAATTGAAAATTCAGTAAAACTATTTTTACTATCACTCGTTTACCGTTTTGTAAATCAACATCAAAATTTTAAAATAAAAAACAAGATGTGTCTAAACACATGTTTTTCATTAGGTTTTGAGTGTTTTTGTTCGACTGACACATCAAATATTATTTAATTGTTATAAAGTCTTTCGCGAGTACATTGAACATAAAATTTCAAAATCTAATGAGAAAGTATGTTCAAAGAACGATGGTAGTTTCAAAAGTAATATCAAAGAAGTAGCAATACTAAGAAATTTCTTTTTATTTTAATTTATTTTGCATTAATAGTAGTAATGATTTCACATATTTTAAAATGTATTATTAACATGAAAATGCGTTTTAAAACAAAAATATCAAATTATACAAATTCGTTAGTTCATGTATTAAACTGGAAAATCTTAATAGTTCGTGTATTATTCGAGAAATTAGAAAAGTTTCGTAAATATGGTTAACGTCCGTTAGCTTCCGTTACGTAAAATTGCAATTTTGAAAAGTTCGTGTATTAAAATGGCAACCACAAAAAGTTGATGTATTAAAATGGCAACCGAAAAAGTTTGTGTATTAAAGCAACAAATGTTATAAAGTTTGAGTATTTTTCGGGGTTTTCCCTTAATAGAATAAAATACCCCAAAGTTTAAGACGAAAAGTACCCGATAAAGAATAAAAATACCCTATAAAATGAAAAAGACCGATAATAGATTTGCTAAATGACTAAACCTAACCCAATATATATATATATATATATATATATATATATATNTCGGTTCCTAACCGATACTCATGGTTCTTCATCTCAGGAACCATCGGGTAATTTGGATGGAACCGAAACCAATCCGAAACATGTTTTCTGTTTTTCGATTCCGATTGCGGTTCTTCGATTCCAATTTTTTTTGCACAGCCCCTCAACCGGTTGTCTAGTTGGTCCAACACTACTTATGCGACAACGTACAATCCAAGTCCACACTTCGTAAAAAATGTTTAGTGACAACTCACCAGACTAGCACTTTTCTAATTTAATTTAGGATGATGCGTTAATTTTGATGGACTTGATTTTATTTTTTTCACTTGACTTGGTCTTTTCAAAAATGTGTTCCAAGCAAAGTTGTTTGTTTTTCATCGCTTTTTCACAATTATTCGAATTGGTTTTGGGATTTACCTCTTTAACCGTTTTTAATATGTATGTGGTTTTGTGTTTTTTAAAAATATATAGAGGATATGTGTCAATCCACTCATAGCCAATTGATTTTGAGTTGGAAAATCATAATTTTAATAAATTGATAGCTTAGAAGATTGTATTCTTGACGATTTTGATTCTCATATTTGTTTCAAGGTTATATTGTATTCTTATAGATTTGTATTATGGTCTAAGATGACCAAAAAATCTACATTGTTATACACTAATAATAATGGCCAAAATAAAGTGAACCCAAATTAAGTAGAGAATATTGGTCATAGAGTTTTAGTATATTTATAAATCTAAGAGAAATAATGAATTAATGATATTAAAATTTTGTTAATATCATGTATTATTTGTTTAAGTGTTTATAAATCTTCGTTAAACCATTAGTATTTGTTTTGTGATTCATTACTATATTTCAAACATTCACATCCTATTTTAATGATTTATAGTTTTTTTAAAGTTAAAAATAAAAATCAAATCCAAATATAAATAGTGCTATTTTAAAATCAAATAATTATAAAATTTATAATTTCTAAATTTTTATGAATTTATAAAACCATTAAAATACTAAAACCAAGAAATTCCGTAAATTCAAAAGTTTAACGAAAAACTAAATCGGCATAAATATAATATATGGAGCCAAATGTCCATGTTAACAACAATTTGAAACTATCTTCAAAGGGGTTTTAACCTAGCACAATTCTAGTTGGTGTCACGTACATACATTAGAAAATTTACCACTAGATTATCAAAGGAAGGGCTACCAAATTACATATTAAAAACGATTAAAAATAATAGATCCCAAAATAAATGCAAAGAAAGTGATAACTGATAAAGCCATGAAAAGCTAACCAAAAGAATTCATGAAATTATATACGATTAGATGAGGTGATAGAAATCCCAAAAAGGGATGTATTTTTCTATAGCAAAAATGAAATTACTACCTTACAAGCAAAGAACAAAACGATTCCATGACTTTTCTAGTTTATACTTATTAAACTAGTGGATAGATTGGTTCTCTCTCTAAACTCTCTCGTCTTTAACTCTCTTGATTGTTCTCCTTTCACTTTCGTCCTTCCGCCGCCGACGACCGGCTCCTTCGCCGGAATCGCGCGGCGGTCGCTGTACAGTTTTCTTTTCGTTTTTCTTTTGTTATCGTCTATCCCCCTCGCGTCCACCTTTTGCCTTGCTCACTCCGCCTTCTTTCTCCGATGGCTCCGCGGTTCTTTCTCTCTCGACCATTACCGCCTCCACATGCTCCGATTAGGACAACGTGGGCCATGCATGTGCATATTGTCGTTTATCTTCCCTGCAGGCTTCAGTTTCGTTGTCGATCTCTTCCATGGTGGTGCCTGGTGTTGCTTTGGACCTTTCCAAGTTCTCTGTGGCTGCCCCTCCTCGGATCTGGTTGCATGCGGACTTTCCGCGGTCAGGTTGCCTGTCTGTGCAGGCTTTTCGGTGTCATCGGCTTCGAAATCCGGCGGCGGCGAGCTACTCGGTGTTGGGCTTCGCTTTTGGTTTGGGTCAGCCTATTGGGCCACCGTTTGGGCTCCTATTTAATAATGGGCCTTTTATTTTCTTTTGGGTTTTGTTTATGTTTATCAATAATGTAGTGTCCAATAAAGTCATTAACATATGTATTTTAGGTCTGCGGAGATTCTCTTTAGGGGATTCGATTGCCATGTTACTCTCCCAACTCGGTCTTCGACCGATACCAGTGGATGATCCGGGCCCGTCCAAAGATCGACGGTTTTTATCTAGTATCAAGAATCCCGACATGGGACCTTTCGTTTTTAGTTTAGTAGTATTAGTCTCTTCCTTTATGGATGTTTTCAACTACCCCTCGAGGGTTTGTAATGTTCCCGGCATGGGATATCGGTTCTTTTTTGGGATTTCTGTTTATTCTAATATACTATATGTTGTTGACAAAAAAATACTTATTAAACTAGTGTGTCGTCAGACAATTGGGTGTCGGGAAATATCCCTCATTCACCACAAGCTCTTATTCCCGATATTTTTCCAGAATTAAAGGTAGCCGATTTATCAGAGGCTGACGGAATGACAAGGAGAAAACCGATTCTTCGTCAACTTTTCCCATCAGACGAGGTAAATCGAATTCTCAGTCTTCGTCTGTCCCGTCTTTTGAGCGATGGTTATTGTTGGCACTATACAAAAAATGGACAATATACCATTAAATTGGGATGAGAAATTGGAATTTGCAACCCAACTTCCTTCTACAATTTGCTTAAAGGAACAAGTATGGTCTATGAATGTACCACTGAAGCTGAAACATTGTATGTGGTAGATATTGACGAGAACATTAGCGGTTAATGACCAATTCAAAAACAGGAAAAAAATGTGGACAGGTTACGCAATAGGTGCGGTGCCTCGGAAGAAATAGTGAATCACGCCTTGTTTACTTTTCCGCCAGCACTACAAGTATGGGCTCTATCATCGGTCCCAAATATCCCTGGCGTTTTCCGATCGACCAAGATATTGGAAAATAAGCATTATATCATATCATCTCCATTATGAAGGTCATATCCCTCTGGATCTCACATGGACTACGTTTGGATCTTATAGTACATTTAGAAAGTACAGAATGATCAACTTTTCAACAACATAATTTGGGACCCACTTGATACAATCAACTTAGCGTCAAAAGAATCCTCTTATCGGTTTCTAGCTCATCAACAGCTACCGAAAAGAATAACACCGACTCTCGCTTTCCCTTCTTTTAGAGTCTGTCAAACGACGATTTCTCCTGATTCTCGGTGTTTTGTGGACGGGTCATGGAAAAAGGGTGATATTTTTGTGGTGTGGGTTGGGTTCTACAATCACCATCTGGAATAATAGATGTCCTTGGAACTCGGGGTTTAGTCACATGCATGTCTCCGTTGCATACAGAGCTGATGAGTCTTATATGAGTTGATGAGTCTTATATCGTCTTTGCGACATGTTTTTCACGAATTCTACATATATGATTAATATAGTCTCGAATCCGACCGATTTTTGCGTCGGAGCTAGCAAATATTTCTATATATAGATTCACACATCCAGATTTTCGCATATTCTTTTGCCCACAACAAACCAATTTGCGTGCATACACTCTAACATGTGCAGCGCGACAAAAAAAGAAGATATTTTCACAACAAGATTCTATCCCACCAAAATGGCTCTCTCGTCGAATATATCTTTTTAGTTAATTTTAATTTTTTTTTTTGTATTTTGGTCAAAAAAAAACTTATTAAACTAGTTTTCGCATAAATCACCCCCTCATAAAAACTCTACAAAATTCATTTTAATATCAACCATTAGACAAAAAAGAGATAAGTGTCTAATTTTTTTTATATATAGAATTTGATACTATGTTAGATCAAACCGTTCTGATTTAGATAGAAAATCTGTTAACCATCATACTCCCTCCGTTTTTTAAGATTGATGTTTTAGATATTTTTTCTTGTTTCTTAAAGAATGATTTTTTAAGTTTTCAATCCATATTTAGGTAATTAGTTGTATAGTTTAAAAAATATTAATTGAAAATATTTGAATTCTTGAATTAAGATTGGTTCATTTATATGAAAAAATGTAAAATTTATTAAAATAATATATTTATTGACTAAAAATTATTGATTTCTTAATCTATTTGAAATTTTAAAAAGATAAACGGAAAGAGTATTAAGTAAAGAAAATAATCTCACAAGTCACAAGTGACAATAATTGAAAATGTGTCGGTGATCTGATTTGCCCATATGGGCAAGTGCAATAAATGATTGCATATTCTCTTATTATTAAAAAAATCCTATAAAATTTAGGAAACAATTGATACAAATTTAATTGCTATGTACAATTACAAAAGTGTCCCTTCAAGTTTGGAGTACTTCAGAGCCACATATAGTACCTACCACTACCACAATCGCAAGTCGCAACCGCACTTTAGCTCACCGTCAAAAGATACAACTTTTGTCTTCTCATTTATACTCTTGTTTGAACCAAAACTAAACTAATTTTACACTTAATATTTGATACCATGTTAATAAAATTTTGGTAGAAGTTGATTGGATGTTAGAGAAAATCAGTATCTAACTATTTATATTTTTAACATTAAAATCTAATTCATGTCAAATTTGTAACGTATATTTAGTTTTAAACTTTAAAGTAAAACATCATTTTACAAAAATAAGTTACAACATAAGTTATTTTTTGACATCCGATGAAATTTGTAAGAACTTAAAATTAAAATCAACAGTTATTAAACAAATTTTAGAAATATAGTCGACAAGAAATAATAAATAAATGGAAAACTAAATAAATAAAAATTTCATATTGAAAATTAAAATTAAAAAGCAAAATTCAATATAAAATTAAAGGATCCAATAAATAACAGTATATCAGTGTTTAATATTTTTTGAGAAAAAAATTCAAACATTGATAATGTAAATATAGAATAAAATTATGATTTAGTAAAAATTTACAAATCCATAAACTAATTTACGATCTGAACTTGAAAACTACTATAAAATGAATGAAAATTAAATTTAAAAGTTTTTTTTTCTCATTGCAATACTAAAGAAAAAATAACAATATTTTCTGATCATTTCTTCACAAATCTGCAAAAATTTGCGTCCATCACATTTTAGAATATATTGATAATTTTTTTATATAAATAATATAGTAACAGTGTAACACGCAAACTCGATGTTGACAAAACGCGCGATTCGAGTCACGTACCTACCCGCCAAAACGTTTAAAGAAACTGTAAATAAAAGAGAAACGTAAGGGCATTTTCGTAACTTTAAGCTGTATATAAACAATTCTCCGTAGTCTTCTCTTTTCTCCATAAGTCTTATGTTCTTTTGAATTTTCTTCTTCTTCTCCGTTTCTTTCGCTTCTCCTCAGCTTCTCACCGTCGAAACTCTTTACATTTCTCTCCAATTCTCTACCGATATTGGATTATTGATCGTGAAGATCAGAACTAATTCAAAGGTATGTTCGTTAGAATCTGCTTCTCTCGAATTTTTACACGATCGTAATGATTCACTGTCTTTTGATTTCTGCAATTGCTTAATTTTGCTTTGATCTGATGTATATTTATCTATACTTTCGTTATATGCTTCTGACTGTTTCATATTACTCTGATGTTTTTCATCTGATCTGGATCTAAGTTTTGATGTTTCTACGTTTGTAGAACCTGCTTCGCTCGAATTTTACATGATCGTAATGCCTTCACTGTCTTTTAGTTTCTGGAATTGCTTAGTTTTTCTTTGATCTGATGTATATTTATCTCTACTTCGTTAGATTTTGGTGACTGTTTCATCTTGCTCTGCTGTTTTTAGTCTGATCTGGAGCTTTGATGTTTTATACGTTTGATTTCGTTAGATCTGCTCTGATTTGATCTCGGATCTCGATCTCATTTGTTGATTTCTAGCATACATGCAATTTTGAATTTCTGCTAATGAGATTCTATTCTTATTCTAGATTTGCAGATTCAAATCGTTGAATCAATGGCTTCGTACACTCCGAAGAACATTCTAATCACTGGAGCTGCTGGTTTCATTGCATCTCATGTCGCAAACAGACTCATTCGGAGCTATCCTGATTACAAGATAGTCGTGCTTGACAAACTCGATTACTGTTCAAATCTCAAGAATCTCAATCCATCTAAACAGTCTCCAAATTTCAAGTTTGTTAAAGGTGACATTGCAAGTGCTGATTTGGTGAATCATCTTCTCATCACTGAAGGTATCGACACTATCATGCATTTTGCTGCTCAAACACATGTAGATAACTCGTTTGGTAACAGTTTCGAGTTTACCAAAAACAATATCTATGGAACTCATGTACTTCTTGAGGCTTGTAAAGTCACTGGTCAAATCAGGAGATTCATTCATGTGAGTACTGATGAAGTCTATGGTGAAACTGATGAAGATGCTCTTGTTGGTAACCATGAGGCTTCTCAGCTTCTTCCAACAAATCCTTACTCTGCAACAAAAGCTGGTGCTGAGATGCTTGTAATGGCTTATGGTCGATCCTACGGGTTACCTGTTATCACCACTCGTGGTAATAACGTCTATGGACCAAATCAGTTTCCAGAGAAGTTGATTCCTAAGTTCATTTTGCTAGCTATGAGAGGGAAAGTTCTTCCTATTCATGGAGATGGCTCTAATGTCAGGAGCTACTTATACTGTGAAGATGTTGCTGAAGC
>OVAV01002846.1:0-10615 GCA_900406375.1 Iberis amara
ACCTAGTTTTTTAAAAAGTTACATGAAACCATCTGTCTCTGTCGAAAGGTTCGGTAAGGCGCCAAAACCCAAAAGTATGAAAGATGCATAAAAAAAGAAGCGGTAGAGTTTTTGGGAAACAGACACCAAAAATGAAAAAATAATTCGCCGGGAGTAATTAATCGAATTTAATAGCTCCCGCCTAAACTCTTCCTTTACAAAAACCCAACCCTTTGCACTTCCTTTTACCCTCCATTCATCACTCTTCTCACTACCCTTTCTATTCGTTTTACGTCGAAATCAAACGATTCAATCGAGAAATATGCAGACTTCGATTACCCCTGATGCTATTTCCACCGTATTGTCTAACCCATCTTTCGATTCCTCTTCTGATCGACCCGAGATCGTCGTTCAAGTCGTCGATCTTAAGCCTATCGGCAATCGATATACGTAAGTTTCGCTGTTTCTTCGCTATTTGGGTTGTAAACTCGCTTGTTCGCTACTGTAGATTTAGTGTTTATCCACGTAGTCACCTAGATTTAGCTCCGTCTCTTCGTTTATTTGGATTATAGCATCACATTTCGCGTTTGGCTCCATGATTGAGATCTGGGTTTTAGATAAGAGTTTTTCAGTCCCCAGTTTCGGATTTGAATTACAGATCTGATGGATTCGATCGTTCACACTCCTTTTATTGATTTTGGTTTCCAGATTTAGTGCAAACGATGGAAAGACGAGAGTTAAAGCAATGTTTACTGCGTCGCTGACATCTGAAATCATTTCTGGAAAAATCCAGAATCTGGGTCTAATTCGCCTCATCGATTTCACTGTTAACGACATTTCAAGCAAATCAACAAAGTAAGAATCTACCCTAGTCCTTTACATGAATAATCACTCACTTCTTTTTTTTTGAACCAACAATTACTAACAAATGTTTACTCTCTATCGTCTTCGTGCCAGATATTTCCTCGTGACAAAGTGTGAGGCTGTTGCTTCAGCGCTTGATTCTGAGATTAACTTGGATACTAAGAACGAAGAGGAAGCTAGTGAGCTCAAGAAGCAGAAACTAGATCATTCTCCTGTCAATGATCTTAAAACGGAGTTTCCAACTGGTATCACTTTGAAACCAAAGCAGGAATTCGTTTCTAAATCAGCTTCTCAGATAATCAGTGAACAGAGGGGAAAGTAAGCACAATCTCTATTGTCTTCATTGTTTTATGCTCTCTGTCAATCGATTAAGCGTCTTTGCTTAAACCCTTTGTGTGTTTGCAGTGCTGCACCAGCTGCAAGAATGGCCATGACTAGAAGAGTTCATCCACTTGTGTCCTTGAATCCCTATCAAGGAAACTGGACCATCAAAGTCCAAGTTACTAACAAAGGAGTTATGAGAAATTACAGAAACGCTAGAGGAGAAGGATGTGTCTTCAATATTGAACTTACTGATGAAGAAGTAAGAAAAGCTTCTACTTTCATGAGATCTAAGAACTTGTTATAAGCTTTATTTGGTTACTCATTTTGTTAAGTTTGGTGTAATTTAGGGAACTCAAATTCAAGCCACTATGTTCAATGATGCTGCACGAAAGTTTTATGAAAGATTCCAAATGGGAAAGGTTTATTATATATCAAGAGGGTCACTTAAACTTGCTAACAAACAGTACAAGACTGTTCAAAATGATTATGAGATGACATTGAATGAAAATTCAGAGGTGGAGGAAGCTAGTAGCAATGAAATGTTTGTCCCTGAGACAAAATTCAACTTTGTGCCCATTGAAGAGTTGGGTTTGTATGTAAATCAGAAAGAGCTTATTGGTAAGATCCGTTTTTTTTTCTCATTCATGTAAAATTATACATTGTTTTCAGGATGATAACAACTTGAATGTTATGGCATTTGCAGATCTTATTGGAGTTGTTCAAAGTGTTTCTCCTACAATGAGTATCAAAAGGAGAACGGACAATGAGATGCTGACCAAGAGGGAAATAACTTTGGCTGATGAGTCAAAGAAAACTGTTGTGGTTTCCCTGTGGAATGACCTAGCAACTGGCATAGGTCAAGAACTGGTAGACATGGCTGATCAGTCTCCTGTCATTGCAATCAAATCTCTCAAAGTTGGAGACTTTCAAGGTGTTTCTCTATCCACCATCAGCAGAAGCAATGTGGTGATTAATCCTGAATCACCGGAAGCCAAAAAGTTGAAATCTTGGTATGATTCTGAAGGCAAAGAAACATCAATGTCTTCAGTTGGTGCAGGGATGAGCCCATCTGTTAAAAATGGATCTTGGTCTATGTATACTGACAGAGTCCTTATCTCTCACATCAAAAGCAATCCATCTCTTGGAGAGGATAAGGTATTATTTCATCCCAGGAGCAAAAATGCTTAAATTTAGAGTTAAGAAGTTGTAATGAACTTGAATTTTGTGTTGCAGCCTGTGTTTTTCAGTACTAGGGGGTATGTAAGCTTCATTAAACCAGACCAGACAATGTGGTACCAAGCTTGTAAGACTTGTAACAAGAAAGTTACTGAAGCACTTGACTCTGGTTACTGGTGTGAAGGTTGCCAGAAAAAAGATGAAGAATGCAGGCTAAGGTACATAATGGTTGTAAAAGTCTCTGACTCAACAGGAGAAACTTGGTTTTCCTCATTCAACGATGAAGCTGAGAAGATTATTGGATGTTCAGCTGATGAGCTCAATAAACTAAGATCAGAGGTAAGCAAACAAAACTAAAAAACTATATAATATCATGTTTTTATTTAATATTTAAAATTTGTTTACAGGAAGGTGAAGTAAATGAATTTCAGACAAAACTGAAAGAAGCAACCTGGGCATCTCATCTCTTCAGGATTAGTGTCACCCAAAATGAGTATAATGGTGAAAAGAGGCAGAGGATAACTGTGAAAGCAGTAGCTCCAGTTGATTTTGCTGCTGAAACAAGATTGTTGCTCGAAGACATCTCCAAGAAGAACAAACTTTGCTTGTAATATAATTTAGAGATGACATCTTTGAAATTTGATTTAAGCTTATTCCTTAACTGGTGTAGTAATCTTTACATGCTTCTTCAGACTTGCAAAGCGATCTATGATATTTGCTCGATGACCAATTAAATAGGCCTTTTTAAAAGTATCATTCCTTAACCCAAAGATTCAAAATAAGGCCCATTAGGCCCAATCAGTGTATAAATCAAACCCTTCATATTCATAGCCTTAGGCTGCTCGATTTATCTAAAGCCCTAAACCTGACTCCGGGAATCTTCTAGACAAGGAAGGAAATATTTGTGGGTATTGAAATGGAGGAGGAGAACGAAGTTGTGAAGACGTTTGCAGAGCTTGGTGTGCGTGAGGAGCTTGTGAAAGCTTGTGATAGATTGGGGTGGAAGAATCCTACAAAAATTCAAGCCGAAGCTCTTCCATATGCTCTCGAAGGTAGGGTTTTTGTCGTTGTATATTTTATGATTTTCGTTGATGCACTCATACGATCGAATCGTGTTGAATTTGTGAGTTTATTTTTAGTTCTGCGATTAGGTACTTTACGAGATTGAAAAATCATGGAACTTTTGATTACTTAGGTGTTTCGCGAGGTTAATGTGTTGTGTTGATGTCTCTCTTGCAGGGAAGGATATTATAGGTCTTGCGCAGACCGGTTCTGGTAAAACCGGAGCCTTTGCATTGCCTATATTGCAAGCACTTCTTGAGTATGTTTATGATTCTGAGCCTAAGAAAGGGCGGAGACCTGATCCTGCTTTCTTCGCTTGTGTCTTGTCTCCAACTCGGTATAATTCACTCATCTGAGTTTCAACAATGTCATTGCTTTTGGGTCCTTCTTATTGAATTTTATTGTTCTGTTTTCTTCTCTCTAGAGAGCTTGCAATCCAGATTGCTGAGCAGTTTGAAGCTTTAGGATCTGATATAAGCCTTAGGTGTGCTGTGGTAAGATGATGGTTTAACCCTTTTTTTTTTAATTGTGATTGAAATATTTCTGCCTAGAACACTAATTGGATGGATTGTAAACTGAATTATGTTTCATGATTTTTGCAGCTTGTTGGAGGTATACAGAACGTTCAACAAACTATAGCTCTTGGGAAACGGCCTCATGTTATTGTATGTTTATTTCTTGATTTGTTTTATGTGCTCATTGTTTGAGCCTCTGTCCTTTTCGTGTCGCTAATGTTGTTACATAGGTTGCAACACCTGGCCGGCTTTATGATCACATGTGTAACACAAAAGGCTTTTCTCTGAAAACATTGAAATATCTGGTAAACTTGAGCTTATCTTTCTTGATGATTTTTATTGATGTAGTCGGTTCTTTGTTCCTTTCGTTTTCATATTTACTTCACACTATTCAACAGGTTCTTGATGAAGCAGATAGACTGTTGAATGAAGATTTTGAGAAGTCTCTAAACCAGATTTTGGAAGAGATTCCTCGTGAACGTAAAACATTTCTTTTTTCAGCGACTATGACTAAAAAGGTAGGAGTCTTGCTTGACAGTGCTTTGACATGACGATTTAAGACAGAATAACTGATCAATGTCACTGAATTTGTTTGTCGTTGTAGGTTCGGAAACTTCAAAGAGCATGTTTGAAAAATCCTGTGAAGGTATGGAAACACTACACTGACTTTTTTAATTCTTTTAAACAGTTGCTTTATGGTTGTACATTCTTTGCTTTCCTCCAGATTGAAGCTGCCTCTAAATATTCGACAGTCGATACTCTAAAACAGCAGTATCGGTTTGTTGCTGCTAAATACAAGGTACTTTTTTTATTACATCACAGAGCTGAGTAGATAGATAGTAGCAAACTCATAAGAGAAGTTTTTTTTTGTTGCTTCATGGAATGACAGGATTGCTATCTTGTGTACATTCTGACTGAAATGCCTGAATCAACATCAATGATATTCACTCGAACGTGTGATGGTACGCGTTTTCTGGCTTTGATGCTTCGTAGTCTTGGTTTTAGAGCCATTCCTATCAGTGGACAAATGACTCAGTCAAAGAGGCTAGGTGCCTTGACTAAGTTCAAAGCAGGGGAATGTAACATATTGGTTTGTACCGATGTGGCTAGTAGAGGGCTCGATATCCCATCAGTTGATGTGGTTATCAATTACGACATTCCCACAAATTCAAAGGTTAAACCCCTTTTTTTCTTGTAATGAATATGATTTACATATCTTGTTTCTCAAGCATCATTTAACACAGAATCGTTTTCCAAATATGGATCATANNGCATCATTTAACACAGAATCGTTTTCCAAATATGGATCATAGGATTACATCCATAGAGTGGGAAGAACGGCTCGTGCTGGGCGTTCTGGTGTCGGAATATCACTTGTAAACCAGTATGAGCTAGAATGGTACTTACAAATTGAAAACCTCATTGGTAAGTAAAAGAATCTGCATAATAGAATATATATGTTGTAAGACGAAGGCATCTGATTGCTTTTTCACATTAAGGCAAGAAACTGCCAGAATATCCAGCTGAGGAAGACGAAGTCTTGTCATTGATGGAGAGAGTTGCAGAAGCCAAAAAACTATCCGCAATGGTATTTTAATGCGCAGCACTTGTACTACATTTCTTTTTTGTTTGTTTGTTTAACTTAGAATAGAGGAACTGGATTAAGTATTTTTCCTTGCAATTGTTTTTGGCTGTTGCAGAACATGAAAGAATCAGGAGGCAGGAAGAAGAGGAGAGGAGAAGATGATGAAGAGAGTGAGAGGTTCTTGGGAGGAGCTAACAACGATAAGAAGAAATCTTCCAAGAAGTTTAAACGTTAAAATGCTCTGTTAGTAGTATTTGCTGATTATCGCACCAAAGTTTTGATTTTTGAAGTTTACCATCTAAACTTGTTAGAGATTCATTCAGTTTTGCTTTCGTAATTTCTTTTGTAAAGACCCTTATTCTATAGAAAACTCAGAACATCTTTGCAGAAAGAGCACAACTTTATAATGAATTCTTATGAGATTGAATGTTTATGAAGAAAGTAGCCAAAGAAAGATTTGAAGTAATGAAAAATACAAAAGGAAATGCAAAGTGTGTCGGAAACACTAAACCGACAAAAGAAAGTTGCAAAACAAAAATTTAAGCTACTCTCTGGTGGATGCACCGTTAAAAAGCCAAGTTAAGATGATGCACCACCGCCACGAGGCCCTCCACGTCCTCCTCCGCTTCCTCTTCCACCACCTCCGTTTTGAGGAACCCTTTGATAACCTTCTCCACCACTCCTTGGGTTTGGGTTCTTTGGTCTACCTGAAAACTCACCTCCTCCTCCTCTCCCATAGCCTCCTCTTCCTCCACCACCACCACCACGTCCTCCTTTAAAACTTTCGTTTCGGAAGCTTCCTCTCCCGGAGAAGTACCTTCCCCTACTACCTCCACTGTTGCCTGCTGCAAAACCCATTTTTCATTACACAAAACTCTTGTTCAAAACGAGTTGATGATGTCTGTCTGTCATGTTTGTTACCTCGAGTATTAGTTTTCTTCTCCTCTAAAACAGCTTGACGATCCCCTATTGTAATCGGTGAGGCCTACATTTACCATCCCAAACTGAAATAAACCGCAACATATTAGTACAATCGAGGAACAAGGAACCATAGTTTACCTGGAGCGCACTCTGCTTTCCGCTAGATGTTTCGAATTCCACAAAACCAAAACAGAAACCTTGCTGCTGCAAATTCACAATAACGTGTAAAAGAAGTGATAAAGCAAAGGTTTTTTTTTTTTTTTTTTTGTACATTAATATTATATCAAACCTTATTGCTTCTGACTTGAATCCCCTCATGCTTGATTGCACCAAACTTCTTGAAAACCTCTTCAAGTTGTGCTGGCGTGGAGTCGAATGGCAAATTGCGTACATAAATCGAATGACCATCATCTGCAATAACAAACACAATCCAATAACCAAGGGAAGATTGCGTCGCAAGTGGAGAAATCAAAAGAATTTTTCAGACCTTCTACATCAGCATTGCTACTATTTGGAACATTCTCGAAACCTGAAGCCTCGGTTGCTGCTGCAGGCTCGGCAGGGGGAGCAGCTGCCTTCTGGTTGGCAGTGACATGAGCTGCTCTTGGCCTGTTCCGAGCAACATGTGTTGGGGCTGGACCGCTTTTGATCAGTTTAAGCTGTTCAAGACACATAAAGACTTCATAAGGTTTACAAAAACATGAAACAAAAACAGTTATCAAGTGATTTTGACTTACGATTGAAGCATAAGAATGCTTAGGAGCATCTCCTTGAGACACAGGCAAAACCTCACTATGACTTTCGATAGGCTCATTGTCAACAACAACTCCTTCATCTTTATCAGAAGGATCATACACCTCTGCTACATTGTCAAGATCGTCCTCTTCAATAGAAGCAATTGGCTCGGGTTCTACCTCAGCCTCGTGACTCACAATAACACGTTCTGCCAACAAAATAAGGGAATGTTAATATCAAGTGCTATATGGTTAAAAATAGAAACTGTGGATCTTTCGTTGTACCTGGTTCAACAGGAGCCTGAACATCATTGGTGGTTCCATTGATGGTGACTGACCGGGCTTCAGTTGTCAACTCTTTGTCCTCGAAGAATCGAAACACGTCATTTAAGACAAAGTATCCCTTGTCCTGTGGAGCCAAGAAGAAAGTTTGACTAAACTTCTTCCTCACATTATTGTTCCCAGTTAAGCATCCTGTCACCAACACGATAACGCCTCTCTCATGAGACTCCTGAGCATCTGCAGTTTCTATCTCGGCCGTGTACTCTTCATATTTCAAAGACAAAATCTTATCATTGATCGCCTGAAATCCAAAAAGTGGAACCAAGTTAATATTAACTCATAAGAGAAAGAACATACTGACTTTATTTAAGACGAAGAAAATCTCACCTGCATAGTAGTAACAGTAGAGACATGACCAGTAGCATCAGGTCGGGTAAGCAAGCTTGAATCCTGATAAAACCGATGAACTAAACCGGGGGATTGGTGAAGAATATGATAGTATTGCTCCACAAAGGCACGACCAACGACCTCAGCACCAGGGGAAGGGCTAGCTTCCTGCTGTGCCATCTACACTCAATATATACAATGAGAGCTTATTAGTAACAAATTTTGTTTTGTTCATCCAAAGTTTAGCATTTTTGTCAAGCTGTGTATTGCATTATTTGATTCTCATTTCTAAGTAACTTTGTAGACTTGAACGACCCCTAATTTCCGATTCGCTAATGAAATTAATGAACTAGAAAGATCAGTGTAATTCACTTATTATGCTCTCACATTTGATGCACACATTTTACTAAAAAGGCAAGAGCATATTTGCATAAAAAGACAATTCTTAAATGCAATTAAAAAGCCAACAATGCCTTATACTACATCAACTCAAGTAGTAAAAGTTATGTTTTTCCATACAAAAACATAGCTTAACTATAACACTAGCGATGATGAAGCTGTATAATGTATCATTTGATTCTAACTTGTAAGATATAGTTGAGACATATTTAAGGAACAAAAACCTTCTCTGATGTAAATCGTTTAATTATATTTTCTTCCGATCAAATAACCTAAAGGATGATTTAGGAATCAGCAATAAGTCAAAGATCTAATATAAATTCTTAAAATTTGATTGTTCTGGAAGATATCAAGCTCATACATACACACAAATCCTCTAAAGTGAACAAAATATCAGAGCACTTTAACAAGAACAAAACTAATTCAGAGTACGAAAAAATAATAACAGAAGAAATGATGAAATTCGAAAATGTTTGCTAGAAATGAATCGAGAAGAAAAGAAGATGAAAGAATGAGTCAGATCAAGCCCGATATAACGAAAAAGAGAGAGAGAGATTAAAATTAAAAGAAAAAAAATCAAGCAAGAGTAAAAGGAATAGATCGAAAAAGGAAGGAAGTGTAGTTGTACTTACAGTGATCTAGAGGGAGAGAACGACAAAGAGAGATCTGCTGCAGAAGCTACGAAACAGAGCAAGGACGAGAGAGAGACAGCGACAGACGGAGAAAGAGAGAGAGAGAATGAGAAGGAACAAGAGTACCAAGTTTAGTTCGGTTCGGCCCAAGAAGACTCAAACCTGGGCTTCTCGTTTGGTTCTGTATGAGATAATACACTCGATGTTGTTTTTTCAATTTATTATTATTCGTTTTTTAGTCCTTTCTTTCATAACGATTTTGTATAAAATGTTTCTTGAGATTAAATAAATTAGCATTCATATAAAAAATGGGACGTCAAGAAAAGAACAAAAAAGCCTTAGTTAGCCAACTATATAGTTATGGTTCGTTAATGCCGGTCCAACATTTTTGAATATCCTATATCAAATCAGAAAAATGTACCATTGGATGGCTATAGTTCAAAAATTAAAATGAAAAAAAAAACAATATAAAATACTTAACAAAGATATATGTACATTGGTTTACCATCTTAAAAGCACCAATTAATATTATTTTTACAAAAAAATCTATAATTATAATATTTATAATATAAATGTTTTAAAGTTTCAACAAAATTTTTTCTATTTCACTAAAAATGCCATTTAATTTCAACAAAAGTGTATTATATATGTTTGTATCCTAATCGGTGGTTTGACTTGGTTATACTATAGGATAGCCCTACGGTTTTTTTAGTGAACTACAATATATCTTTTGGAGATGCGCATTTTAAGGTAATAAATAATATAATGAACCCCACAATGGCTTCAGGTATGGTTTTTTAAGATACTCCCGTTCTTGCAATGGAGATTTCGGTTTGTAAGACCACCTCCATGATTCTTGAAGAGTTCTTAACAATAAAATATAATAAATTTTAAGAAATTTGGAGAGAGAAAGTTCTTAATGGAGATATTTAAGAACCATATCTTAGACATTTTTAAAAGGTTTGTTCTTTGCTTTTTTTAAAATAGTGGCAAATATGTAATTAATTTAAATCTTTTAAAAATATATGAATAAAATAATGTTAAAATTTTTTAATTGCTTCTTAACCAATGGAGGTGCTCTAAGATTTGTCACCATAAGCTTAGTACATATTGTCATCAAATTTGGTGATGCCCATATATAGTTTGGTTTAGTGAATAAACTACTTCATAATCAATACAATTTTTGATCTTTGGACTAACCAATATACAGCTTGTTACTATGTGAGAAAGCTTGGGTTTTTTTACTATATGGGTTTGCTGAATTAACATCTCTCAGGTCAATCAAGAAACAAAAAGTCAGCACAATCCTCCATTCTATTTTATCTATAATAAGCTAAAGATTGTTAGAGTTATAATTTGTTCAAGATTCCTAAACTAATATTAAGTTAGTTCTTGAGTGTGTACTAGCTCTATACTTGTCTTTTCCACCGATTTAAAATACTTACTATGTTATTATATTTGGTTTAATTATTATGTCCAATTAAGGAACTTGATTAAACGAAATAAATTATAAAATATAATTGTCTATAAACCAGGTTTCCAATTCATACAACTTTCGTTAGTATAGTTTCAGTTCTTTTATAATACGTTTTTCATCCACTATTCATTTTATATAGGTTTTTACCAACTATTCAATTTATTTAATTAGATTGAGTATATATGTCTGATGTTAAAACTATGAATCGTATAATATGCAAAAAAAGTTAGTGTTTCTACTATATATATTACTAGTGGTTGACCCGCCCTTCGGGCGGG
>OVAV01002847.1:0-10614 GCA_900406375.1 Iberis amara
GACCAGTCTTCAGTAAAATCGCCATAACCTTTGATTGCACAAATGGATTGACCTCAAATCACTTTCATATGAAAGCTATCTCACGTGACTGTCTTGTGTCAAAATCTCAACTCGATCCATTCATAGGAACATCTTCAAATATTGGAAAACTTTTGGCTCTTCGTCTGAACTTTGCTTCTGCATTTGTCAAATTGCATCCATTTTGTGCATAAATCCATCTTTTTGCTCCAGATCGTCCAAAACACCTAGAAACTTGAAAATATGCCAAAAACACAAGGAAAAACTCGAATGATGCCAAATAGCAAGTATAAATACCTACTAAAAGGCACCAAAATCGAGTGATATCACTCCTTCCTGATAGGCTCAGGATTTAATTCCTAAAACTAAACTGCATAGAACAAATCACTATAGCATAGATAGGGTCGAATTCCACAGAGACTAGATAAGCACACTCTACAATTTAATCTCAAATTAAGCTAAGACAATTAAAATTGGTTGTTTATTTTCGAACGATTGAAAATAAAAGCAGTAATTAAAACGATGTAAATCAATAAGAGAAAAACGTCACGCAATAGGAAAATCCACAGGTGGTCAGGTTTAAAGGTTCAGGTTAACATGCAGGATTTTACTTTGAAAATAGTTCTCAACATGAAAGACAACAATAGATTAATCTCTTCTCAAAGTATTAAAACCTATGTTCGCATTACTAAAGAAAAACTTTCTCTGGATTTAGATAATTCAATCAAGCATTAAGATCAAATTCAATATGTTCATACGCATTCAGGACAATACTCTCGCAAGCAAGAACACTTATTCATCTAGATTAGATCAGACTTCTAAAACAAATCTCTTTGCATTTATCAATGAACTAGATGGCCAATCTAATTCAAGCATTAAGAACAAGTCTAGACTAAGAACCTAACAAATTCAATCATTTATGTTTAAACCCAAACAATCAAACATGGTTTCCCTGGGAAACTCTAAAACCTAACTATGAAACTACTCAGATATAGCAAAGCAAACACAAAGCATAATCAAAGAAGAACACATAATTAAAAACTGAAAATAGATATTAAATATAAAACAAGGGTTTAGAAAACTTCTCCACAAGGGTTCTCTAATACGTCTCCCTCTATAAAACTAGAATAGAATAAAGCGTAGAAAGAAAATAAAACCAAGCCTAAGGCTTTTATAGTTCAACAGAATTAAAATTAAAATAAGGAAAACTACAGATAGGCTTGAGGACGGTCTTGTAATTTGATTTTTCTTTCATTCTTATTGGGTGTAGGGATCGATCGATCTCTATGGAGATTGATCGGGCACTGTATAAAGCGGAATCGATTGTTCTTCTTGTGGATCGATCGGTCTTATGATCCGTAAAATTCCAGGGACTTTGGCCCGATCGATCTCAGGGGGATCGATCTTTCTCTTGGTCAGTAGGGATGCCAATATGAGGAGATCGATCCATTTCTTTAAAGATCAATCCATCCTTCTTCGCACTTGGTCATTTTGCATCTGAAACGTCCTGGAATCCATCTATTTGCTCCAAAGCGATCCGAACACCTAGAATATGAAAATATGCAAAATATACAAGTAAAACACTCAGATAATGCCAAATAGCAAGTATAAACATCCACTATAAGGCATTAAAACCGAGTAATATCACTTCCAAGTATTCCACAGCAGCCCTATAGATAAAAGCGAAAACTTTAGGTTAGCCTTAAACAAAATCGGCGTTAAGGGTTTAGATTAGCACAATGAAATCGGAAAAATCTTTACCTTGGAAGCCATATCCATGCTTTCTTCATTCAGGAACAATCTAGGTCGAGATTTGAGGTGTAGAGTATGGATATAGGATTAGATTAGGACAATGAAATGTTTAGGGAAAGATTTAGGATTAGATTAGCACAATGAAATGTTTAGGGAAAGGATTCTGGAAATTTTGGCGTGTTACCTTTTACCCGCGCTTAGGGGACAATTAAATGAATGGCTGAGATTAAAAATTCGGTTGATCCAACGATCTCCGACAAGCCACGTTTGCGATCATGGTCATCAATATTCATTGGTTATGTGTACTATATCGCTTTTAAGGCTATTTTATGCATATATTTGTTATATTAAATGGTTTAAATATTATAAAATGAAATATAAAATATATTAATTCATTATAATACTTATGAAAAATTCTATTAAATTTAATTTTCATATATACCAAGTTAAAAATTTAAATTGTAATTGTCAAGTTTGATTCAACCTTTAGGTGTTAGTTTAGAGTAAAGGATGCTATAGGTTCAAGACTTATGACGTTATATTTAAGTTTTCTAAGTTTAAGTTTTAGGGATTTATATATTTAAGTTTTCTAATGTAGTTGTTTTAGGGGTTATCCATATAGTTTTATGTGTTATTCATGTATTTTTAGGGGTTTAAACCTTGCAGTTTTAGGAATTTATATATTTAAGTATTAGTTTTCTAAGTTTAAGTTTTATCGATTTATATATTTAAGTTTAAGTTTAAGGGATTTATATATTTAAGTTTTCTAATGTAGTTGTTTTAGGGGGTCCATATAGTTTTAGGGGTTCAACCGATGCAGTTTTAGGGATTTATATATTTAAGTTCAAGTTTTCTAATTTAGTTTTCTAAGTTTAAGTTTTAGGGATTTATATATTTAAGTTTAAGGGATTTATATATTCAAGTTTTCTAATGTAGTTGTTTTAGGAGTTTAGCCCTTGCAGTTTTAGGGATTTAACTGAATACCATACATCACTAAATAAGTTTTTAAGTTTACAACAGAACCATATGTTTTAAGCCAACTGCAACAGAACATATATGTTTTAATTATACAACAAAAGGCATTAAGTCCCAAATGTCAAACAGAAACAGAATTCGGACGAACATGATTTTATCATTAGGCCATGCCACAGTAGACCAACTGAATCAGAATTGCATGCAATCTCTAAACTTTGTCTCCACACAACTGCAATTCCAATCTTGGCAACCTCAGCCCACACCTTTCTTGCATCATCACCCAAGTGTACAAAATGGCAAACGTCTTTCTAGTCCGTCGAAGCTACTCTTCCTTCGGCCACTTTGCATCCTGAATTGTTATAGTCTAAAAGGATGCACTTCTTCTTTATACCACTGCTGGTACTAGAACTGTACCTTGGACTGTAACAGTAGAGTCCACAAAAATTGAAGGAATCAAATTAACATAAAAACATATCAAGAACAAAACACAACCGATAACATACCACTGCATTTGTCTTGACCGGCTTTGTGGGTTTAGTCATTATTAATTCAACCTTCAAGACTGGCAATTGGATTCTCTCATTGAGTGTATCACCAATCAAAAACCTCTCAGTAGTTGGCCTCCACAAATGAGAATCCTTCTTAATCACCTTAACAAATTCAATAATAACGGCATTTGGCCCTAAAGGAATATCGTCGACTAACTCTTTAGCATCACTTGAGCACACTATACCCTCAGCAATGATAGTCCCTTCTGGAGTAGTATAATCATAGATTTTACATCTTTGTGTTTTAGCTTCACAAGTGTTTGAATCTGTGTCCAATACCAGCCTCTTAACTGGCCATGTTGTTTTGCATCCCAGAGCTTGTTCGATAGTTAGCACATCTTTTGTAGGTATCCAAAGAGCAGCTTTTGACAAAAGCATATTTAACCACAAGAGCCACTGCATTTGGACCAATTGGTATACCACCAATCTTATACAATGGGCTAGCAGAGCAGAATTGTCAATCGAGTCCATTTGGCTAACTAACTGGATATGTTCCTGTTACAAACATGGATATGATGCACAAAAAATTAAGAATGAATCATTGTAACTGACAATGAATAGAGATAGTAACTTACAATAGTTTCAGCAAATTCAGGCCTCACATAGTTGCCATGAGCATAAGTGTGTCCTACAATCCATACATTACTCCTACTTATCTTCCTAAGCTATGAACACTTTTTTTCTATACAAAACAACATAGATGATTCAATAGTCTTTAGTACATAACACATTGTAATCTTTTTACCATGTCATGATCCAAACGAATCATCCCTTTGTGGCTGGTGGTATGAGGAATCCGAGCTCTCTGTACTTATTTCCTGGCGGATGTCTGAGAGCTATCTCTGTGGGGGTAGAGGGCCTAGTCTGTTTAGGACGTTTGGATTTGTTGTGATCAGCAACAAACATGATGATAGATGCTACCGTTTTGAGTCTTCGCGAATGATGTGTGTTTGAGAAGATGTTAGTGCGTATGACTGTATGGTGTTCCAAGATGGCGTTTTCATCGAGGAAG
This sequence comes from Iberis amara, assembly GCA_900406375.1. NCBI lineage: Eukaryota > Viridiplantae > Streptophyta > Magnoliopsida > Brassicales > Brassicaceae > Iberis > Iberis amara. The sequence continues at coordinate 4,306 of OVAV01002847.1, forward strand.
GTATTTTTGCCGAAAAACAGTTCTTCAGGCATCTGCGACGTCTCGCGATGCTGAAGGTTGATTTTTCTTCGATATGCCGCATTTCATGCTTAAAATGTTTTCGGGCTTGAAGATGTTTTAGCGGTGCTGCAAGGGTTTCGTTTTAACCTTTCGATAGAAAAACGTTGTGGTTTGTTTGCAGATTTTCGCAGCCAAAACTGTTGTTTCTGTTTGGATGTTAAATTATTTGATTTGTGTTTAAATTATGAGAGTCGTTTCGTAAGCGTTGTCAATTTTACGAAAGTTGTATTATAAAATATTGCCGAGCTTAATTTTACAAAAGGTATGCCGTAAAATGTTTTCAAGCTTAATTTTATAAAACATGTTTCGCAAAATATCATCGAGTATAATTTTACGAAAGTTATTTCATAAAATATATCAAGTTTAATTTACAAAAGTTATTTCGTAAAATATTTTCGAAATCTATTTCGTAAAATGTCATCGAGTTTAATTTTACGAAATTTGTTTCGTAAAATGTCGTCGAGTTTAATTTTACGAAAGTTGTTTAGTAAAATGTTTTCGAGCTTAATTTTACGAAACATGTCTTGCAAAATGTCATCGAGTTTAATTTGACGAAATTTATTTCGTAAAATGTTGTCGAGTTTAATTTTACGAAAGATATTTTGTAAAATATTTTTGAGTTTAATTTTATGAAAGTATTTTCGTAAAATGTTGCCGAGTTTAATTCTACGAAAGTTATTTCGGAAAATATTTTTAAGTTTAATTTTACAAAAGTTGTTTCGTAAAATGTTGTTGAGCTTAATTTTACGAAAGTTATTTCGTAAAATGTTTTCGGGCTTAATTTTATGAAACATGTTTCTCAAAATGTCATCGAGTTTAATTTTACGAAAGTTATTTCGTAAAATGTTGTCGAGTTTAATTTTACGAAAGTTGTTTTGTAAAATGTTGTCGAGTTTAATTTTACGAAAGTTGTTTGGTAAGCTATTGTCAAGCTTAATTTACTAAAGTGATTTTGTAAAATATTTTTGAGCTTAATTTTACGAAACATGTTTTGCAAAATGTCATCAAGTTTAATTTTACAAAAGTTATTTCGTAAAATATTTTCGAGTTTCATTTTACAAAAGCTGTTTTGAAAATGTCGTCGAGTTTAAGTGTACGAAAGTTATTTAGTAAAATATTTTCGAGTTTAATTTTACGAAATTTGTTTCGTAAAATGTCGTCTAGTTTAATTTTATGAAAGTTGTTTCGTAAAATTTTGTCAAGCTTAATTTTACGGAAGTTATTTCGTAAATTGTTTTCGAGTTTAATATTATGAAAGTTGTTTCGTAAAATGTTGTAGGGAGCGGTTCGAGTTATTTTTTACTTGGGCGTTTTTAAGCGAATCGTGGATTGATGTGTTTAGCCGTAAAATGTCGAACGAGCTTGTGACAAAAGAGAATGACGAAATTTTTTAAGTAGAAACGCGTTTTTCCTATTGTCGAAAAGTTTAACAAATATCGAGTACAAGAATGCAGATATTTTCAAATGTGGGAGTATACGTATACGTACCCACTACCCCCCCCCCCCCCCCCCCCCCCCCCCCCCCCCNGAGGATAACTGAACTATTTTCGCGAGAAGTTGCCTATGTCCCCTTTCCAGGGATCAAGCCGTCTCGTAGTTTAGTTTGTTGCCGTGAGTGATTACTCTCTTGGCGATGTTACGTCATCCGTTTTAGCTACGGTGGCTACAGTTGCGTCGACGACTTTTTCAGGCGTTGGTTGCGCAGCTTTTTCAGAAGCGTTTTCAGCTTTTTCCGAAGCATTTTCAACCAGCGGCTGAGTTGTCTTCACTCGTTTAGGTCCGACCATGGGCGTCGTTGCAACTCGTCTTAGTTTATGCTCGGCTAGGAAGCAGAGTGGTGACTATTTTTGGCATCCTCAAAATGTGGATTTTCCGTAGGGAGTCGGGAACTTGATGCCTAAGTGATAGTTCGACAGGACTGCCTTCATGGAATTTATCCAAGGCGTTCCCATGATCACGATAAAGATGGCAGGATGGTCGACTACCGTGAAATCGACGATTTTGGTGATTTCTTTGGCCACGACCGAGAGTTGAATCGATCCGAGAGTCATGGTTGTCGTGCCGGAGAAGCTAGTGAGTGGTTTTGGCGTGGGCATGACTTAGGATAAATTGATGTCCATTCTATTCAGCGTATCGCGGAAGATTACATTAATAGTACTTCATGTGTCGATGAGGATCCTTGCGACTTCGAGGTCTTTTATGACGAGGTCGATTACGAGGGGATCACTATGTGGTGTGTTGATGCCTACAGTTTCACATTCCTCGAAAGCGATCGCGTCATTCGGTGAATCGAGGGGTCTGGACCAGTTTGCGCTTGATTCAGCCTTGCGATGATATACTTTTATCGAAGGGACACTATCTTGGAAGTATTGTGATCCTCCGATGGTGCTTGGTCGGACCTAGGTGGTCGACTAGTTTGCGCTTGATTCAGCCTTTGTCTTCTGATTCTCTTCCGTGTTTACCTTCTGTTCGGACACCTTGAGACACGTTGCCTCCTGATGGTACTTGGTCGGACCTAGGTGGTCAATCGGTCTCTCTGATGAGGTCCTTGATGCTGGTCACATATGACATTTTACCCACGAGTAGTTTTGCCGTTAGCTTAGCTCCGAGAAATTTACAGTTCGATGTGGAGTGACCTTTTGTTTGGTGGAACTCGTAGAAGGTGTTATCATCGTATGAGATGTTCCGGGTCCCGATGTTACCCGACTTCCTTCCCTGTTCAGACGACGGGTTGATGGCAAAGTTATATGCGCCTTGAACATCCTCTTCCTCGTGATGGACGTACTTGTCGTTACTCCGATGAAGCGTCTTTTGTGGATACCTTTGTCGGCTTATGCTCCTTTGATAGAATTTTCATCTCTTCTTCGATTATGATGAAGTATGTTGCCTTATGGAGAGCATCATGGATAATACGCGGTTTTTCGAGAGTTATCCACTTCCTGAACTTCGACTTATACCAGAGGGTTTTTCGAAGAGCGTCCACAACTACTTTATCGCTGATCCCGCTGACTCTCGACATTACGATCTTGAATCGTTTCATGAAACTCCGGAGAGATTCGTCCTCCTTTTGGGACACACTCTATAGATCGACGTTAGAAGTTTCTCGGTCCATGAACATGGAGTATTGTTTCAGGAACTCCGAGGAGAGTTGTCAAAAGCTTCCGATGGAGTTGCGTTTTAACCGAGAGAACCATTCGAGAGCCGCTCCCTGGAGATGTTTGACGAAAATGACGCAAGAGCCTACGTCTTTTTCTCCTTCCCTTAGGTTAGACCTTCCCATCGCGATCTGAAAAGTTTGCAGATAAGCTTTCGGATCGGTGGTGTCGTCGTACATTGGGATCTTAATTTTCTCATGATCTGAGACTTTGGTGTTAGTTATACGAACCGTGAATGGAGTTTTTCAAGCCTCCTTGAGGAGTCGGTCGATCTCTGGTGCCACACTGGTAGCATGATGAATTTACGATTTTACCGTTAGACTTCTGTAGAGGTTTTTGCGATGTAATCGCGAAGATCGCGAATTTCATCGAGGTCATCGTTAGTGGCCTTCTGAGCTTCTCGGCGTTTACTACGGATGACCCGAGCTTGTTCCTCAGCTTGTCATGGGTTTGTCGAGCCGAGAATATTTCTGAGTCGAGCGGTTGTTCCTTCTCCTTGGATGTACATCTGCATCTTCGTCCGAAGGATCGGACTGTTCGTTGGATTCCAAGTTAGTTCGCTCGACTTCATTTTTTCCATTATCTCGTCGAAATGCAGAAGGTTATCAGCGTTTTTCAGTGTTGCGATAGGAGTTTCGGCAGTTCCTTTTGCGCGTTTTGCGCCCTCTCGAACGGAGTTGTGAAATCGAGTCTTCTTCAGCAGATTCTGGTAGTTCCACACTGAAGGATGGTTTTGGTCCTCGCGATTAAGGTCTCAACCTGTTTAGCGAGAGAACTTGTTAGCTTATCTTGTTATGCCGACTTCCTTTTGCGAGTCGAGAACATCTTCTTAATCTCCTCGAACGCTGCAGTGTTTGCGTTAGCGTTGACTGCGGTGACGTTTGTCGGCAGAGTGTTATTAACGTTGTCGCCAGGTGCGGTACCGTCACGAGTTGGTTGATTGTTTTGATTGTCGGTAGCCAGGCTCGATCTTAGTGTTTTGCGGCTGTGAGTAAGATTGATCCGTACCCCCCCCCCCCCCCCCCTCNACCGAAATTCGCACCGTCGATTTTCGTTGATTAAGGAAAGTCAAGGAAACGCTAACTTTCCCTAAGGTCCCAGATTTATGTATGCCAAACGTTTACAAGATCAGAACACGACAATATATAAAATAATATGAAATTGATTACGAATTTGCAAGTAAGAAAAGAACGAAAGGGTTTTTTATTCCAAATATGGAGCGTGTTACAATCAGATGATAGCTTCAGCTGCAAGAGCTGTTGGCGAGTATCCTAGTTTTAACAGCGAAGACTAATAAACCTAATTGAGTCGCAGCTCGCTAACAAAAACAAAAAATAACCTAAAGCTCTAAGTGTTTAGTTTCAGAGAAAACGTCCCTTGTGCTCTTCCTCTTCATCTCTCTTATATAGACTTCCAAGGTCGATTGATTTGGCTTTTCCGCCCTTGATTCGAGCTTATACTTTCATGGAAATCTTACTTTTCGAGTTTATCCTTCCGCGGAAATATTCCTTTTCGTATTCGAGTTTATCCTTCTTCGGAAATATTCCTTTTTAGATTTTTATACTTTTTCCAAATTTACATTTTGCAAAACTAGGACAGACCGTCGTCGTTCTTGGACCGAATCCTCGTCTGAAATCGTAAGTGGGCCGTTATCGCGCTTTAGGCCTCTTTGGGCCAATTTGCTGTTTAGACGATTTTTACTATTTCTATCGGAGAACCGGTCTTTCGCACGTTGATTCGATGCTGGTTCCGCGTAATGTCAATCGTATAAATGAGATATATTGGCGTCTAAGTTAGCCGTTACCGTTTTATACGATTGACTCAAAGTATATAAAAAGGAAGAAGTCTTTGCGACTATTCTGCAAAATGATAAAATTAATCGTACAACTGAAATAATCATTGGTGTTCGAGGTAACCATTATCGTTCTATACGATTAAAGTTTATACGAAAGAAATGAGTTTTACGATTCTTTCGTAAAATGTAAAGAATAATCGTATAGATATGATAACTTCAGTATTCAAGTTAACCGTTATCGTTTTATACGATTCATTCGGAGTTTATACGAGACAAAAATGAGTTTTACGATTCTTATCGTAAAACTCCAATGGAAACTTAAAACGATACGAAATGAGAGACGACTTGTCCGAGACATGGTCTACTCGCCTTAGGGTTTTCATGTACGAGTTTAGGGTTTAGATTTAAGAATTTAGGGTTTATATTTTGGTGCTTAAGATTTATATTTTGGAGTTTAGTGTTCATATTTTGGAGTTTAAGGTTCTTATTTGGGAGTTAAAGGTTTATATTTTTGGAGTGTAGAGTTCATATTTTGTAGTTTAGAGTTTATATTTAGAGTTTAGGGTTTATATTTTAGAGATTATGATTTATATTTTGGAGTTTAGGGTTTATACTAGTAGAATGTGTTCTTCCATTTTTGTATTTTTTTAAATCCTAAAAAAGGAAGTGGTGTATGTCATTAGATGTGTCCATTCATTTTACTACTTTTTCAAATTATTTTTGGAATATGGAAGAGAACTAAGAATTAATGAGATATGTCCTTTCTATTTTTTTATATTTTTTTACAATATGCGCCTTTTAATAAAAAGAAACAACTTTTCATTTATACTAAATTTAGTTAGTTTTTTTTTAAAAATGAAACATTACATTATTCTATTTTTAAAGTTGCAACTCTTCATTAAAAGATGCAACATTTCATACATTATATATAACACTTAAATCTAATTTTTTGCCATTTCTATATTATTATGACTAAACGTTCTTTTGTAAAATTTATTATTCTACACTAAAATTGAATGAAGATGATTCATCTTATGAAACAACAATTATGCTTTTAAAGTCAAAGGTATATCTCCCATGATTTTTTTTTTATCTTTTCACAGTTTAAAGTGTATGATATATAAATATTAAATCATATAATTTTTTTAGAGGATGGATAGTTAAATGTAATTTATGCATTCGTAATTAATTTTATATAAAAATAAATAAATAAATAAATAAAATGATTATTTTTTTATAATATATTTAGAAATTTAAAACATAAAATTCAACAAAATATAAATTTAATATATATTTATT
>OVAV01002849.1:0-10606 GCA_900406375.1 Iberis amara
TTTGGTCAAATATCAAATAGGAACCGAGATACCCGAATGGACACCCAAACAAGATGGACTAATTACCTGAATGAATATCAAAATCTATTATCCACATAACCGGATTGAACCCGAACCGAACCGAAAATTTAGGAATCGAACCGAACCCAAACCGAACTTTAAAAATACCCGAAAGGATCCTAAATTCCTATATCTGAACTACCCAAAACCCGAAAGAACCAAACAGAATACCCAAACGCCCACCCATCTCACATCCTTTTTAAAGTATTTACTTTTTGAGGCCTATATTACTTGAATTATCAAAAAAGTACCCAAACTTTTGAACAGTTATTAACGAAGTATTGCTTTTACTTTATATATGCGAAATTAACCCGAAGACCATAGAGTACTCTACTCCAGAGAAGTTCTGAAAAGTCTCAACTCCCGCAAAGTTTTCACCTTTCTCTGTTGAATTACGATCTGAGGACTGAGAAAAGATGGTAAATTTGTTCGATTTCTTCGACTTAGATAGCAAAGATTTCTTCTTTCTTTGTTATTATTCTTGGGTCTAGGTTTTCTCTAAAGATTGAGTTTTTGATTTAGGGTTTTATTGTGAATCGTAGTGGGTTTAGATTGATTTGTCTGTTCTCTTGTGTAGTTGTTCTTTTCGTACTTTAAGGATTTGGTTGGACAAGAAGTGACGGTTGAGCTGAAGAATGATTTAGCAATAAGAGGAACTCTTCATTCAGTGGATCAATATCTGAATATCAAGCTCGAGAACACTAGGGTTGTTGATCAAGACAAGTATCCTCACATGGTATTTAAAAATGATTCCTTTTACTTTTAGAGTTTAGGCTTTACTGTTTGTGCTTGAATTGTTCTTTAGGGCTTCATATGGTAGATAAAGTTGTGATTTTGATTTCTGGTGTTATAATATCTTGAGATAGAACCAGTTAGGCTTGCTCTCTTGCTGTTTTCTTGGTACGGTTCATTTGCTTCTTGCTGCAAAATATCATTTCTGAAACTGATGAATTTGAAAGCTTAAGTCTTGGCTCAAGCTTAATTCTTAGTTCAAGCTTAATGTTTGGCTCAAGCTTAATGCTTGGTTCAAGATTAATGCTTGGCTCAAGCTTAGTGCTTGGCTCTAGAAAATGAGTATAAACCCTTTGATCTTTCTTGTTTCTCTAACTTACATTTCTATAGGAGTTATCTTATGCTTTGACTATGACCAATAGCTTTAAGGTTTAAGGACAATCTAAAGTTATAAGCTTGTATCTATACTTTGCCGATTAAGATATTTTATCGAGATTTCTGCTACTATACTGCAGTTTGTGTAGCCATTAACGTTTGTCAAGAGTACTTAGAAGTGCAAATAGATTTGTGGATCATTTTCGATGCTTTTAGCTTACGGATGATTGTGTTTGAATTTGTGTAGCTTTCAGTGAGAAACTGTTTCATCAGAGGATCAGTGGTAAGGTACGTACAGTTACCTCCTGAAGGAGTTGATGTTGATTTACTTCACGATGCTGCTAGAAGAGAAGCTAGAGGTGGTTGATTTCGCTTTAATGGTCGTTGTATCTCCAAACTTAAATCTGTTGATTGACAAGACTTTTACAATTCGTCATTTTCGGCTTTGATCTTGATCTGGTCTGGTTCTATGATCCTTTATCAAAGGATTAATCTGTTTTGTCTTTACTCTTTAATNCTATACGGCTTCATTTCATATACAACCATCTCTTCATCTGCTTCAAAGGTCTCTCCTTTATCCGAGAAAAACCCCGGGAAAGTAAGAGATGTATCGACTAATCGTCTCCATTTGCTTCCTTCAAGAAGTGAAGGTAAGATAACATTTACAGGTTGATCACTTGCATTGAATCCAATGAACAGATCACTCTTCTTGTTTGGTGTTTCTTCTTCTTCTTCCTCTTCCTCGGCTTTGATTCCTAAAGCCAAAAATTTCGAAGAAGGATCTTCCCAATTCGGTGTTGTTTGGTCATTTGCATACCAAACAATATTCTCAGGTTTCAAAAAGTTTCTCCTTTGAAACACATCACTTCTTCTTCCCCTTAGTGAAGTCATAAAAGAGATGAATTGTGTTATCTGTACACCAAAAGCTGAATCTAACATGTTCCAATCAAAGGATCTTCGCCTCGACATCGAGCCATTAGTAGAGATTCCACATTCATCTCCCATGTTAAGCACAGGTACTCCAAGTGAAATATATTGTATAAACAAGAAATTTCGGATTTGTTTTAACCGTCTTTGAAGCACATCTGATTTATTCGTTAGTCCTTCTTCTCCGCAGTTCCAACTTAGCTCAGAAGCTAGCTCAGGACCGCTGAAACTAACAAGATCAACAAGAGAGAGTCCTGAGTTTCTTGAAATGTAGTTAAAGGAGAAAGCTGGACCTCTTCCATCAGTAAATATATCACCACTTCCACAAATCCTTGTCGCTAAATCGCTAAGTAGCCCTTTTCCTCTTACAAAGTTCCTTACATTTCGACTGTATCGTGTATTGAGTTCCGCAAATCGCTTCCAATGTGGGAACTTTACTTCTTTAGGGATCATTCCAATTGGATCCCAACAATCAGCTATTAGTTTAGTCTTTGCAAGAAGCGGATCGAAAGCTATTGATTCGATTAAAGGAGGACGAGAAAGGTATTCACCATGAACACCTCTTAAAAGAGATGAAGCATTGATGAAACTAAACCCATCTACATGAAACTCGACGACCCAATACCGCAAACTCTCTAGAATCAGCTGTTGAACAACAGGATAGTTACAGTTCAAGTGATCATTGTTGTAATAAGAACTGTCATCAATCCCGCGAAGAGCTCCTGAATCAGAAGTATGTGTAAACACTACTTCTAAAAGTACTTCAATTCCATAACTGTGCAATCTCTTCACCATCTCCTTCATTGAGTTAATGCCATAAGTATCCATAGGTGTAAAGAAGTGAATTGGAAAGTAAGGACCTTTTTGCTCAGAGAATGAAAAGATTGGCTCTAAGAGAACAGCATTGACTCCAAGTGTTTTCAAATGGTTAACTTTCTCAGCTACACCAGAGAATGTCCCTGCGATGCTATTCAGCAAGTTGCTTGATTTGTGTTGAGTGAAGCCTTTTACATTTAACCGATAAACGATTAGCTTCTCTAATGGTATGTTTGGTGATTGATCTTGTCCCCAATCAAAAGATGGGTTTTTAGATAAAGATCCAAGAAAGTTCTGAGAGATGACTTTAGCATATGGATCCAAAAGAACTTGTTCTTCAGCTTCTGATTGTTCCGAGTGAGTACAACGATACCCATAGCTCACAAAATCAAATGTATTCTCAATTGAAGCATGCCAAACATCACCTGTTTTGTTCACATAAGGATCAAGATCAAGCTCTAAAGCAGGTTTATCGGTCGAGCTATCATCAAACAAGCATAAAACCACGTTCTTCGAGTTTCTCGAAAAGAATGCGAAGTTCCAAGAATCGTTATTAGGACCAGAAGAAGGTCCTAATGGCAATGGCTTACCAGAAGTAAAACCAACCGGAACACAGAAGCTAGTGTCTCTATGTGTCGATATTTCGACACCATCCGAATCTTTCAGATGAAATGATAAGTAGAAAGGAGATTCTTTACCATCAAACTCTAACCCTAACATTAACTCAGACAAAGAGCTTTTCACAAATGGTGTCTCTGTTGAGTCTTGTGAAGAGTTATCGAAATCGAGAGGTAAGAAACTCGAAGAATCAGATCTGTATACACCCCAAACCATCACCAATCTACTCTTTCCATCATCATTTAGTTCCAAAGATGAGACATAAACCAAAATGCTGTATTTTTCTCTCTTCTTTTCAACTTTAACTTTAACAAGAACACCAGATTTTGTTCTAAACAAATATGAATTTACCTTTGTAAGCTCATTAACTTGAGAATCACTACTAGTAGATAGTTGTTCCTTAAGCTCAATCGAAGTCTTTGAGGCACAAATCTTGCTTAATTGGTAACTTTGTAGTGCACTTGTAGACAAATCCCTTAAAAACTGTTTTCTTGCAACTGTAAATGTCATAGATCCAAGTTTGATCTTGTTCTTGTTCTTACCATTAGAGAATCTAGCAGAAGACGATCTATATGTTCTAGAGATGCCATTGTTAAGACAACAAGATGATAATGACCAAGCAGCCATTATTGTAAAGCAAAAGCAGAAAGATTTTCTCTTTTCCTTTTAACTTCAACAATATAAGCAATGAATATCCCTGAAATGATAATTAAAACAATTGATCTGAGATCTGAAATAACTAGCAGAAATTGATCATGAAAGATCACACAAACCAAATTTAAGAAAACTTAGCAAAATTTAACCTTTTTTCATCATCGGCATTTCAAATTCCAAAACATCGAAAAAGAAGAAAATTAACAAAATAAAGATTAAAAAAAGGAGAAAGCGTAAAGAAGAGGCAAAACGTGGAGCTTACCGTGGCACAAGCATCGATGCCATTGAAGCAAGAAACAAGCTTTGAAGATGAGAAATTTCAGAGTGACTGAAACAGAGAATAATCATTAGATGAATGAATTGAGTTTGTGTCCGTCCGTCAATTTATGATATTTGATTTGTTTCTTTGCTTTTGTCTTTTTCTTCCATGTCTTAACGCTCAACGGACCGCTCAAGTTTAAGCCTTTATTTTTATTGTAAGCATATAATAAAATAAATATTATAAATACAAAATAAGAAAATAAAAAAAGACATGAAACACAGAGAAAATCCATAGCTAGTAAGTTAAAATTAAAATAAAATTGACTAATATAATTTGCTTTAAAAAATACGTTGTCAAATTTTACTCTTTTTCATTTTCTAAACGGTAAATTGATCTGTCTAAGTAGTAAAATTATATGCATGAACAAATAAAAATACATATTTTTCAAATTAAAAATACTTACAAAATGACACTATTAAAATGAAAAAACTAGTAAACGAAAACCATTATTGGTTCAATCGTTTTGTATGCTATAACAAGTACAAATTGTAACCTTTTGAATAATTTGGTATAGATGATGATGATGACAACTCCATAAGAGAAGTTTACTTTTTATGTCATTACATGACAATGATCAATTACTAAATCCAATTATTTCACCCTTCTTCCCAATCAACTTCATCTTCTTCTTCACCACCTGAAGGCTCTGCTTCTACATTCAAGTCCACCTTGTAATTTCCATTTCCTGCAAATCCATTACATGTGTTTAGTCACCAACTTAACCAATGTCACAAATCCTTATGTACCCATCACAGATTTCTACTCTAACTAATAAGCATCTTTTTATGTATGCAGAGAATATATAAACGATCTAAAAGCTTATGTTTTGAGCCATTTGGGTCCTGTTTTTTCGATTTTATATTATGTGTTGTTTCAATTGATGGTCAAAGTAAATGTATACTCAAAATCTGACCTGTAACAGGAGGAGCTTCTTCTTGCCAATCAACATCTTCTTCTTCATCTTCCTCTTCACGTTTCGACTTCATACCAACTTGACGATCTGAGGAGGATGCAGTACCCAACTGAGTCTCGGTGGTTAATTCGCTTGCGGATTCTTGCTTTACAGCAAGCTCTTGTTGCTTTAGTAGAGCAGCGTAGTAAGCTTTGAGATACTCATCCTGAAGAAGAATAATGAAAATTCTCTATATCAAGAAACACATACACAAGATACTTTAAATGTTCCCAAAAACCATGCCTTTAAATCCTTATCATCGCCATTTCCCGTGGCTGATTTCTTGTCATCTGAAAGTTTTGATCCTGAGCTACCATCAACCTTTACTTCCTGTCTCATCTCTCCTCTCTGTTCCTCAGTCAGATTCATTCCTTGTTTGATCATCCATGGAGGCAACACTTTCAGACTAGAATCTCCAGCTTTAGATTTGACATCTTCTTTTCCTTCACCAAGGTTAACCTCAACCTAAACAATTGAACAATTACGAAACCAATTAATAATTGAGCTTCTATATACATTGAGAAGTGTATTGATGATCACCTTAGTCTCTCCGAGAAATGGCATTGGTGTTGAACCATACCCACCCTGTGACCTAGAAGGATCATTAGGGTTAAGACCACCATTTTCACGAGCAGACATAGCTGCACGAGCCTCCCATGCCAGAAGAGATCCAAAGTCAGGAGGTGGTAGGTCTTTTACTCTATTTATCTGATCCATCAGAGGCTTCAGTTGAACCTGCACATTATACACCAATTGAGCCATGAATTGATGGTGGTTACCACAGCAATATAACTAACATTTTCTTACCAAAAGTAACTATGACCACATACTAACCACCAAGGAGACATTTATATATAGTTACAGAATTGTATTGGCAACGATACATAACTAAATCAAGATAATATATCATTACGATGTGATCATGAATAGGGAACAATGCATAGCTTCAGTGAAGGCAAATCAATTTCTGTTGTATTTTATTTTCTGGTGAGTATCAACGTGAACTGCGAAAACAGTAAAAAACACAGACCTCCATCTTCTGAAGTAAATCTTTTAGTTTTTCCCGCTGTCGTCTCCTTGCGTTATCATCTCCATCTACAACTTCTTCGGAAGTTAGCTTATTGCATTCCACAACAAGTTCACCATTGCAATTCTCACAATGGAAAGAATCATCTTCCATAGAAATTAATCTTAGGGCATCCAGGGCATTATATCTAAATCAGAAATGAGAATCTATTAATAAATTAATGAACAAATACAACACATAAATGTAAAGATCTTATAAGAATATACAAAGGGTAATTGGACTTTACTTCCTTTGGCAGTTAGGACAGCCATACTCTTGAACAGTGTTCCTATCTTCTAGTTTGTCTTTCAGCATTTTTTTCATCCGGTGGAGTTTAAAACGAACAATATCATATATCTATAAAAGAGAAAAGATGTGAAAGTTTGATAAAGTTTGGGGTAGCATAGTGGAATAAATATTTAAGGACATGAAACATACCTGCGGATAATCGAGACAGCAATACGAGTGGGTGTGGAACTTAACTTTGTCCTCTGCTCGGCCATCAGTTGTGGCAGCCACCGCAACACTGTACATCTTTGCACCCTTTGCAGTCTATAGGAAAGATTGAGAATAAAAAAACAGCAGATTAACCATAAGACTCAAAGAGTCGTTGAGTTCAAAGCATATTGTCAAATAAGTGATATATTTAATCTGAGAGAATATAGTTTCTGCAAACCTCTTTCCTGTGGTCACGCATGATCAATTTTTGTTCTTCAAAGTGTCGTATTATTTTTCTTAGTTGCTTAGCGTGCATCCTTAACTCTTTTGCCAAATCTTCTTCTCTAACCCATTGTCGCCTAGCAGACATAGGGCAAAAGAAGTACCATAAATGGAAGTCAGTGGAAACATAGAGGGTTTTAAGCACCAATCTATACAATATCAACCCAGTTCATAATCAAGTTTCACTTAGTCTACCACCATTCTTAAGAACCCCAGGTGAGAGCTACTCAACAATCCCAATAAGGAATAGGACCCAAAAAGCTGTCTGGAAACTATTATGACAACTTTGAAAGCTATAAAAATTTGAAGAGAAGCACACAAACCTTGCAAGCGCATCCAGCACCACAACAGCAATCCCTCTGTTATCACTTCTTGCAGATTTCTGCTGATTATCGCTTTTTGTAGTATAATCATCATAGAAAGCCCTCGCTACCAGCCTCACCAGCCTACAAATCAATGCAAAGAAAGTTTCATGTTACACTGTGTGTGTGATCGAGTATAAACAAAAAGCTGTATGGTATATAGAATTACTTGACAAATGGCTCGAGCACAATGGTTTTCTGCACAGGGCGTGATTTATCCATCGAATTAAGAACCAGATACTAATTTACCAATAGATTCGTGTTTGATACAAAATCTGCATTGAAACAGAAATTAATTTTCAGTTGTTGCATCATAGAGAATAAACTTAAAACTGATCAATCTACGTATACTGAAAAGTAAAGCAGAAGCTGTGAAAACGACAGAAGTTGACCACAATACATTATACACGATCCAGTGCCAAGAATAAGCAATACGCCACTCGATATTGACTCACAAAGATATTAGAAGTTTTTTTGTGCAAGTAAAGCAAATAGAAAAGAGGTGAAAACTTAATCCAAAAGTGTATCATTCATGGCTATGAGGAGAGTGTTGAGCAAAACTTCAGAAGAAACCATCCTAATGGCATCAACAAACGAAAATCACATTTGCTCAAACTTGGTGAAACTATGAGCTCAGTTTTAAGCTAAGATCAAGGGATGAGAAGTGTGGCTACTAAATTCATCTTCAAATAAATGTTCTTTAAACCAAACTAGCAAACAGGAGAGAGTATCAACTCACAGGAAACCTCAATTTCAATAAATTCCAATTCGAATTGATTGAAAACACCAAGGAGACAGAAGCAGAATGTAATCAGAAAGGAGTGAGTAGGTACGTAAATTCAATCAAGCCGGTTTCTGAAAACACTGCGACTGCACAAGAACAACAAGATTCAGCTTTTCAACATTCAAAACAATCAGTTCAACACGAATCGAAACCTCGAAGTCTTCTAATTTCAGTAAATTCTAACGGAGATATCTAGGTTTATCAACGAGGGATAAATCGACGAAGCTTCTCGGAAGAGAGAGAGAGAGAGAGCTCTGAGTTTTTTTTTGACACCACTTACAATAAAAATGCTTATTTAGGCTTTTTCGGTTCAAAACATAAGCCCAACGTGTGGCCCATTAATGTCAAGCAGACCGGTTCTATCGTAACCGAACAGACCGGTTAAATCGTGTCTGGTTTAATATATTCGCATCTTCCATTTTTATCTCCGAATCTCAAACTCTCTGTTTCCTTCGTCTCCGTTCATATTCGTGGTGCTTGCCTTCTCTATAATTGCAACTTCAATTCGAAACCTTTTTGCGAAAGATTCTTCCTTTTGAAATCAGTTAGTCTCATATCTCTGATTTATCATTTCAAATCACTCGCTTTCGCTCAAATTTGTTGAATCATGGCGGCTACTAATGTCATGCGACGTGATGAGAGTCTTCTTCTGACATCTCCATTTGATCCCCGTAGAGGTAATTCCGAGTAAAATTTTGAAAATGAGTGATTTAGATTTAGAGTTAGACCTGTATTTGCTCTCATTTCCTTCAATTCGAGAAATTTATGTGGTGTATGAATTAGGGTTTCTGATTTTTGAGGATTGTGTCTTTTAGGAATGAATTTCTTAGGGTTTCACTTGCAGGGAATGCTTCTGCTTCTCGTGGAATCTCAATTGAAAAGAAAATTGAAGCCCTTGAGAGCCTAACGGGACAAGTACGTTCTTTTTTTGCCTCTCTTAACATTTCAATTACATTTTCTGAACAAAGTTCTCTTGCTTGTTGGAAAGATGGAAAAATTTGAAGAATTTTGGGATTCTCTTGTTAGTACTTGAGATTTTATTTGTTATTGAATTGAATTGAACTTTCGAGTTTAGTTTGATAGCTTATAAGTTCATTCTGCAGGTAAGTAACCGGCGATCTCGAAGATGGTTAAATGATCGTATTTTAATGGAACTTGTTCCTCGTTTAGATGCTGAAGAAATCAGAGGCTTATTTGCTCCACCACCATGGGGTCATACACAATATTCACTCTTCTTCTATAATCTTATGGTTTTGTCTTCTTTTCTTTAATCCTTTCGGTGTTATGAATGCTGCTCAACAGGTGATGAAATCCCACCTTCAGCTTTTTCTTTGACTAATGTTGGAGAATGGGACAAATTTCGAAACATCGACATGGACAAAGAGGTAAGTAAAGTTGCCATCTTTTGGGGGTCTGATTGTTCGACATTCTTGGTCTTAACAGTGGTTTTTTGTCAGGCTAATATCATGGATACTTTGAATCGTTCATCCGTAAGACAGAAAGGTCGTGTGGATGCTGATAAAACCAATGTTTTAAATGCTTGGAGGAGAATTGATTGTAGAACAAGAGAGGCTCTTCGACGTAGCTTTTTACCAGAACTAATTGAAGGATATGAGGTATATATAGATTCATCAGATTCGAAAACTTCAAGCCAAAACAAGATAATCAAACTTGTTTAATCTTTTTTCACAGAATTGTATTAGTCGGTTTATCGGAGAAGGTAGTGAAGGAGATGTTCTTGAACTCAAGGTTCAAGATCCATTCCATAGATTGCTTTTGCACGGTGTTTGTGAGGTAAGTGCTGCGACATCTCTTGATCTCTGTTGATTTAAGATCTTAAACGAGTAATAATAGTCTCTTGCTCTGGTGAGCAGTATCACAATTTGGTGTCTACAACGGCAACAGAACAAATAGGAAAGAAAGAGACGAAATCGACAAGTATCAAATGGAAGAATGGAGGAGATTCGAGTGAGAAACCGAGCATTAGCCTTGCTCATTTCCTTAGGATGTCGAAAGAAGGAGCTTGGTAATGGTAAGCATTACACAACACAACTCCTTTGTAGCTGTAATTTTATCAAATAAAAGCTGCATTGGACACTACTAGAGATTGATCTCTATGTGGTCTTTTTAGCTTATATTGTATTCTCAATGTGTATTATTTATTATCCTTATATAATAAATTGGGTCGACGAATTTTTCCCCCCTCTACTATCGCTAT
>OVAV01002850.1:0-10606 GCA_900406375.1 Iberis amara
GCACCCTCCTTTGGTGCTTAACCATTGGAGGTGCTCTTAGTCTCTAGAGTTTGATATATAAGAGAAAAATATTTCTAGAAATTACAATGAATGACAATTTACTTATAAGAATGTGTTGGACTTAGTTATTCAAAAGTTAAGTATAATAATATCATGGGAGTGAAAATATTTCAACAATATTATAAACACATTGTTATTCTATAAATTATATCTCGAGAAGTGAAAATATCTTAAGTGTAATAATGTTGTTATTATGTTGTTAATAATTAATGTTTACCCTTTTTCTGAAATTTAAAAAAGTTACAATCATTAAAAATATTAAAAAGTAATAAACGTTATTAAATATGATAATTATAAAAATATCACACATTAATAATCATAATAAAATCAATTCTGTTTATAAAAATATTAAACATTAATGTCATAATTATCCAGATTAAATAAATGACTCATGATCATCTTCAAAATATTTGGAATCGTCATAAATGTCTCCATTTTCTTTATTTTGCAAATTAGTCAACACCATCTCTTCAATTTTTGGAGCCATCGGAAAAATTTCTTGAATTACATCTTGTTGCATAGTGAGATTTTGTTCTGGAATGCCATATATATACTCTTCCTCTTGGATTGATTTGAATGATTGTTATCCATGAATTGGTTTCTCTTTAATACATAATAAGGAATGTAGCACGCTTGATTTGCTTGAGAAATGAGAATAAATGAATCATACTTGTTCTATTTGCGACAATGCATCAACACACCTTCTGACATGGGCGTATGCATTTGAGAGGTTGTGGGGTTACTTAACTTTTATAAAATTTTATTAATAATCTTACATACAATTGATTATTCTCTAACTTAATTTAAAATATTTGGTTGACCCTATTAATTCTAAAGTTAAATTCTTCCTTTGTTCTAGTTGTTTTTTTATTTATTGATTATTTTTTATATGTATTTCCTTATTTGATCCCTTAATACAATCTTAATATTAATTTCACCTAAAAACTAGTTTTAGATATGCACAAATATATATATATATAAGAGTTAAACCCGCGCATTCGCGCGATTAATTACATAACATTACATAACCTTTTGTATATAAGAATTAGCTGACAATGTTGAGACATTTGGTTGAAATATTGAGCTGGTATGGTATTAATCTGTTGTGGTTTATGACAATGGGTAATTAACGAAATTAAACAACCCGCCTCTAGAATTGCAAAAGAGTGACAAAATGTTGAGAACAATTTCATATGCTTCTAAAATTTTTTTTAATTGGCAAAATAATTTATTTGAGGAAAAGACTCGTTTGTAATTTTTCATTTACTTTGATTTTTACTTAGGTTTTTGTTGGTATATTTTTGGATCATAATAAAGATTTTCATAATTTTTTTTTTTGTTATTGTCTCTATATTAGATTCATTGATACAATAAATTATCCTTTATATTAAAAAAAGTTATTTCAGCTATGCTATATTTACTAAAACTCTTGACTCAGTATTTTATATATGAAACATTTAAGATTCATATTTAATATTTGGAATTTCAAATGTTATAGATTTCACACCTATAAGTTAAAATCTTCAACATAATTTCAAGGTGTTACATAATAAAATTTCTATTTAACCTCTAACATTTCTTTTTTTAAAAAAATCANTATTACTTACTATAGTTACTACTCTAAAAGTAAATTTTAAAAAAATTAATCTCTTCTTCGTAGTTGAATCTAAAAAAATTTCTTTAGCTCTTCCGAGAGTTTTTCTTCGGTGCATTTTTTAACAGTAAAAATGATTGCTTTGAATTGTTAAAAGTTCTAATATATAATAGTATTCATGTGTTTTTCCTGTATATCGTCGATTTATGTTATCTCTCGATAAGAGTTTTTACATCACAACTGCATATTTTATTCTTACATTTCAATTTACTTTTTTCCATAATTAAGGACTATGACTCCTATCTCTCCATGAATATATTAAAATTACCTCTTGTCCTGTGTGTTTTGATTCCACACATGATGAGATGATAAAATGTTACCATTTGATTTTTCACACATAAACAAAACTCTTTGGCGATTTTCTCATCAGGCTATTTCCCATAAATTATAAGAATAAATGACATCAATTTCAAACGTTTTTCTAGTGCCCTATGTTTGTGTTTTGTCAAAATAATTAATACGACATCCGGCCGTAAGTTATCTTGGGATTCCAAATGATCTGACTTTAACAAATACGGCCATGAAAAATCTCTACCAGAAAGATGCCAGGACTAATAATCTTTATTCTACGTCGAATTATTATGGAGAAAAATTACGCGTCGAGAGAAAAGAAAAAAATACTACCCTTCAAAAAAAGACGCTATAAATAGCACTATTGTTTTATGTATTTACGGTTAATTTATCATTTATGGAGACGATTCAACCAGTTCTTATGATACAATAAGGAAAGAGATTCCAATAAACCAATCATGATTGATGTCAGCGAGAATTAAGACAAAAAAGTGTTACAGTTCAAAATTGAAAACCATAAAGTGACGAAAAGATGCAATGGTTTGATAAATAATGAAAGGTGAATTTTGGTGAAAAAAAAGTTGTGACTCTTCAGAAAAAAAAGTCGTGACTCTTCCAGACTTTTTTACACAACAATGTAGGACACGTGTCGTTTAAATAAACAATAAAACCGTACTTTTATTATATGTATAATATATATATATATATAGGAAGTTTACCAAAACTACTAATTTTTTGATGGAAAAACTACTAATTTTTAGTTTGTGTTTTAAACATGACACACTCTTCATTTGTATAAATACGAAAATATTTTTGTTGTAAAAATATCAAAAATTTATACTAGTTTTAAAATCTCAAATATAAACCTTAAGCCCAAAATTAAACTCTAGCAACTTCAAAACTAAACCATAAACTCTAATGAATGCATACAAACACAAAAATTTAAATTATAATCCTTATGTTTGTTGTACTTTTAAAAGTAAAACATTTTAGTGGTATTTTGGAATAATTTAGAGTGTTTGATATTTTTTGGAAATAACTTATTTTGTGGTATTTTTTGTGATTTCTCAAATTAATACACACACACATATATATATATATATATATGATTCTATCTATTAAGATA
This sequence comes from Iberis amara, assembly GCA_900406375.1. Lineage (NCBI taxonomy): Eukaryota > Viridiplantae > Streptophyta > Magnoliopsida > Brassicales > Brassicaceae > Iberis > Iberis amara. The sequence continues at coordinate 3,132 of OVAV01002850.1, forward strand.
AATAAATTTGTTACGAAAAATATTAATTATTTTTACATAATAGTAAAAAATATTAATTATTTTTACATATTAATTATTTTAAAAGATTATATGAAGGATAAAATAGAAAAACATTCTTTTATGTATATATCTTTTACTAAAAATGATTATAGTTAGTAATTTGTAATAAACTGAGATTATTTTAAATAATTAATTGTTTAATTATAATATTATATTTTTATATATAAATGATTTCTTGAAGATAATTTTCTGGCTTCACCACTGACCTCTGATATATTAAAATATGGTTAATAGTCATTGTTATAGCAGACAATGATAATAGATAGTGAACATCTTTACATCCATCATAAATTGAATAGTTGGTAACATCTAACATTTCATAATAGACTCTTGCTTCTAGGTTTGGTTTTTCCACATAGTTCTCTACATCAATCGATTTACAATATGTCTCTTTCACTATTTCCACATTTCTATTCCTTTCATCTATGCATCCTTGATCAAAAGTGTCAATAATAAAACTAGGCTCAATTATAAGATCTTCTACAATATACTTACTAGTGTTACTACTATGTGGATCAACAAAATCTTTCTTGCGTGATAACAAAATATAGTAATTAGGTGCAAAACATATATGATCTGGATGTCTACATACTTTAATAGCATATAAGAAATTACCATTGTTTTATTTTACATAAAGATTGATCACTTTACCACTTTCAAGTCATAACACTTGATTGGTCATTAAATTCATGAACTCTTGTCCGCCTTTAAATTTCTATGTCATCTCACCTGTTTCTCGGTTGATCCGCAAATACATAGATTTCAAAAATATATTTTTTAAGACATTTAATTTTTTTGGTTTTGTTTGTTGTCTTCTCTATCTTTGTATAGAAATTGTTTTCCAAATTAAAGATGTCATAACAACGACATACAGAAAAATTAACGACATATATTCATCTTGTTAATAGCATGGTTGAAAGTGGCTATAAAATTAGGTGTGAACGTCTTTGTAATTTGCGTAACTAAAAATGAATTGGATATAGACAGTTCCAATAAAATTTCATTCTTGAACAAAAAACCATTTTTTATACATACAACTAAATGGCATATAATGATGTGGTTACTAATTTGGTTGAATGTGATTGAAAAGTCAAGTGGGAACGTTTATAGTGAATCTAACTAAAATTTAATGATAAGTATAATATTGGAGAAGTTCTGTTGGTAGTTGACATTGGTAAGACATTGATATTTAAAAACATGGTAACATCGTTTATTCTACATATTACTAACATATCTCTCATGTGTCGTTAATTTTAACGAAGTATTAACATGTAGTTAGATGTATTGTTACGACATTAGTAAATCGCCTTTAGTCAATGACGATTCTTTCTATCTTAAAGCAACAACATGGTCGTAAGAAATTTTATTTTTCTTTGTACTTTTCTTTATAGTGTCCTTATTTAACGACGCTTGTGTGATGTATATATTTTTTTTTTTAATACATAGGCTTTCTTGTAGTACGATGAATGTGTTTCAAACTTTAGCTGGTGATGTCTTTGTATTCTAGCATAAAACGTAGAAGTTTGTGGGTAACTTAAAAGAAGGGTGAATTAGCTCAATATACATATCTTTAACAAAATTAAGTGAATATACATATGTGTGTATAATTAGATTTTTTGTATTAATATACCATCATTATCTCCTTTCTCTCCTTGGTGTGCAATCCACGCGCAGCGGTAGTTCATCTCTTTCTCTCTTTTTTTTTTTCCCTTCCATTCTTTATTAAAGATTAAGCTTTTTAATTCAAATAATCAAATTATAAAACCTTACTTAAAAAACACAAATTTTTTTATAAATCTAGCAAGACTAAAATTATCTAAAACGGATTTATATTTTTAAAATAGTGAATAGTGATTTTGGTTAATGAAATATAATCTCATGAATAATCGGACTACTGAAACGATAGTCGGACTACTGAAAATAATAGTCGGATTTCCTGTGTGTACAAACCCTAAACCACAAAATAGAAACCCAAAACCCCAAAATAGAAACCCAAAATCCGAAAATATAAACCCAAAACCCCAAAATAGAAACCCAAAATCCCAAAATAGAAACCCAAAAAACCCCAAAATAGAAACCCAAAAAACCCCCAAAATATAAACCCAAACCCCAAAATATAAACCCANACCCCAAATTAGAAACCCAAAAAACCCCAAAATATAAACCCAAACCCCAAAATATAAACCCAAAACCCCCAAAATATAAACCCAAAACCCCAAAATATAAACTCAAAACTCCAAAATATAAATATAAAACCCCAAAATATAAACCCTACACACGAAAAATAAACCCTAAACACAAAAGAAGCATCATAGTTGCACTTGATCTAATTATTATCATGTCGTTTCCAATGGGATGTTCTTGGCTTTGGATTAATATTTGGCTTGGGAGTATGGCAGTGAAGCCATTCTTCAACATCAATTGTTGCTCTCTGAATCAGGCTGGTTCGATTTATTGTCATGTCTTGAAAAAATTTTCCATTTCTTTGCTTCGAAATATGCCACATAACCCAAAATGGGAGCAAACGGTCTTTTAGAAGTGCAGAGCTATAAGAATAGTAATCCAGTAAACGATTAAGTAGCACTATGAAAGCTTCCTCTGGGTCCTGCAATTCAAAGTTTGGAATGGATAAATTTGCCCATATAGGACTAATTGTTGGGCAATGAAAGAACATGTGCTCAAGGCTCTCAGATGCAGAGCAGTTTGGACAAGTTTCATCATGCAGGAGATGACGACGATGTAACTCTTTCCTCGTTGCCAATATATTTGAAACGGCCCTCCAAAGGAAATATTTGATTTTTGGTTGGAAGTGAGCTCTCCAGATCTTTGATTTTCTTGCCGTATCAGAGTTGATTTGAACATGTCCCAAAGAGTGTTGATGGGTGGCTAGCCAATAACCCGACTTAACGCTATGTTGACCATTAGAATTTAGACTCCATATTGTTGTATCTGGGCCCTTCACACATGGTAATTTGATGTTGGTTATGATATCTCTATCATCTTCATGAACTAGTTCAGCTTGTTTACAAATATCCCACTTATTATGTTGATCAATGCAGTATCGTACCATTAGACTTGTCTGCATGTGTGTTTGTAGAAAGGTCTGATTCGGTCGTGGAGCTGATGGGGGGGAAAGTGGGTAACCATTTGCTGAAAAGTCCGATAGATTCGCCATTGCCAACAATAAAATTCATTCCCAGTTCAAGTAGATTTTTACCATGAAGCAGAGATTTCCATCCATACGAAGGTTGTATCCCACCTGTTGCTGTTAAAACTTTAGACGTAGCGAAATATCGACCCTTTAATGTTCTAGATAACAAACTTTGAGGGTATTTGATGATTTGCAATATCTGTTTTGCAAGTAGGGCGTTATTAAACTGCTCAATATCTCGAAAACCAAGGCCTCCTTCCCTCTTTGGTATTGAAAGTTTATCCCATGATAACCATTGCATTGGGGTAGTATTCTTTGACCACCAGAACTTAGCTAATATGCGTTCAATATCCTCACAAATCCCTTTAGTGAGTTTAAAGCATTTCATGGAATACAAAGGCATAGCCAATGCAATGGCTTTAAGGATTATTTCCTTGCCAATGGGAGAGAGAAACTTATTTGACCAACCAATCGTACGCTGATGAACTCACTCAACAATAAACTAGAATAGTTCCGATTTCTATGTTCCAAATACCTCTAGAATGCCCAGGTATTTACCTGTTCCCCCATCATTGTGAATTTGAAGGAGCCTACGGATTCTTGATTTTGTATCATTGGGGATGCGTGAGCCAAATATTATGGAGGATTTATTACGGTTGATTAGTTGGCCGAATACCTTTACGTATTGCTGGAAAATGTCTAGTAAGGATGCCGCTGATCGAATATTCGCATTGCATAAGAAGAGATAATCATCCGCAAAGAGTAAGTGGCTAATCGATGGACCAACTCTGCTGATTATTATAGCCTTAAGTTTCTTTTCTTGGGTTGCCTGGTGTAGCATGTGGCTTAAGACTTCCGCACATAAAATGTATAGGTAAGGTGACAAAGGATCACCTTGCCTCAAACCACGCCCCGACTTGAAAAAACCTTGAGGAACACCATTGATTAATGTAGAATAAGAGACGGAACGAACGCATAACAAGATCCATTGAATCCATTTTGCCGAAAATCCCATCTGAAACATTGTTTCTTGAAGGAAATCCCATTCGAGTCTATCGTAAGCTTTGGAGATGTCGGTTGTGACAGCCATGTATGATCTAGAATAACCCTTACGAACCTTTAAAGCATGAAGAATCTCATGTGCGACCAGTACATTGTCAGTAATAAGTCGTGTTGGAATGAAAGCTGATTGTTCCTCCGAAATCAGGGTTGGTAAGTGGGTTTTCAATTGGTTTACCAGAATCTTGGACACAATTTTGTAACTAACGTTGCACAGAGAGATTGGTCTGTACTCTGTAATCTCTTATGGTGTCTCTGTTTTGGGAATTAAACATATATTTGTGTGATTCAGCATTAGATCGAGATGGCAATCATTAAAGAGATGGGAAACTTCTGCATACATTTGCTCTTTGATATGTGGCCAAAAACGCTGGTAGAAGATTGCAGGGAAACCGTCCGGGCCTGGTGCTTTGAAGACACCATTTGAGAAGATTGATGCATCTATTTCTTGAGTTGTGATTGGCTTCGTAAGATCAGCATTGGTAGCTTGTGTAACTCGTTTAGGAAGACCACTAAACATGTGATGGAAGTTAGACTGATGTTGAGATGTACTTGTGAACAAGTCTTTGAAATAGTCTGTAGGAATTTCCGTTATTTGTGTTGTTCCTGTCTGTTTGATACCATTTTTATCCAACAGTGAATAGATTGAGTTCTGTGCCTTCCTCTGTTTAGTAGCTTGAAAGAAAAATTTTGTATTTTTTTCTCCACATCTTAGCCACTGGTTTATGCTTTTTATTTTCCAAAAAGCTTCTTCTGGTGCATAAGCTGAATTGAGTTGACTTGGAATGTGATGTAAAATATATGGACTGGCACCTCTTGTGGTGGTTGTGTTCAATCTACGTTTAAGAGTCAGTATTTCAACCTTTGAATTGGTATTGTTACGCTTCTTCGATTTGGCTATCGATGTACGACAATTACCAAGCCTGTTACAAATTGTTTGACCTGTTTGATTTACATCATGCCAACTAGCTTTTACTGTGTCACAAAAATCTTCAATATAAGAGTATCGGTCATCAAACTTAAACTGGTGGTTAGAAGTTACACTGTCTGTGAGGAACCTCGTTAATACTGGCCGATGGTCAGAGATTCCGATTTCGAAGAATTTTGAGTATGAAGCTGGAAAAAGAGTAAGCCAGGAAGGGTTAACAATCGTACAATCCAGACAACACTGGATAGTGTAATCACCTCTCTGACCCACCCATGAGTATTTGTCGCCAATTGAACTAAGATACGTAAATGCACAAATGTGATATAGCTGTCTAAAAGCTCTAAATGTTCTCTCTGGTCTTACTATCCCCCCTATCTTCTCCGAATTAGATAGTAGTTCATTAAAATCACCAATGCAAATCGAGGCTCCATTTCTAGAATGTGATAAATTTTGCAATTCATCCCAAACCCTTTGTCTTTGATCTACTTGACGGTGACCATACACAAGACAAGTGAAATTGGATTCCATTGATATTAACTAGAGAATCTAAAACATTTTGATTCTTACTTAGAATTGAAACAAATATGTTTGGTTTCCACATGAGAACCAAACCACCACTTAAACATAGAAGGGATACAATAGAGCTATTATAATAACCTATTTCTGAAACAACTTGCATCACATACGAGTCATGTTGCTTAGTCTCCATGAGGAATATGATATCCGGTAGCATACTTCTTGTGACCTCCTTTAGATGTCGAACTGCCAGGTCATTTCCTAGGCCTCGGCAGTTCCAAGCAAGTGTCCTCATTCCTCAAGTGGTGGTACCGGGCCCACCGCGCCTCCGATTGCATTTGATGAAGTTGCATTTGTTTGTTGAGACCGGGCTGCTGCAGGTCTTGGGGTACTCGGTCCAGCCTCATCGTCAAACTTCCTTTTGGAGTTATGTTACCACTCTGTTGCTCCATAGCATTCTTAATTTGTACCTGATCCATTGCCTCAGAATCTTCATCAGACTGGTCAGGGTCTGATTCAATTTGGCCAGGCACATTATCATTGATCTCCCATATGATTAGAGCCCTATGTTCAGCCGGATTGATGAATCCATTGTTTGGTGGATTTAGATCATCTTCATTGTCATCAGGCGTTCCATCATCTTCACCTCTATTTTCCATTTGGCACGCACCAGTATCATGGAGAAGAAGCCCACAGATAGCACAGAACCCGCGAAGTCTTTCAAAGGTGAATTGAAGTAGAGTATTCACGCCCGGATAGAATTGGAAGTTACGTTGGAATTGCAATGGCTGTTCAACAAGCCAGTTGATGCGCACCCGGATGTATTCATTTCTTGTTTCAAAGTTTTCATTGTATTCCACTTCCAACACTGGGCCAATGGCTTCCGCAACATGTTCCACGACCGCAAGGGTTAGATATCGAGCAGGGATTCCACGAATATGCACCCAAAAAGGGATATGCATAAGATCCATCGGGTGTCCTGGGCGCCATCAATCCATGACTAGCATTCTGTCAGAGAATGCTCATGGACCACGTCAGTACCATTTCCAAAGCTTCTCCATACAAGAAGATGAATTGGAATCTATGATGTTCGATAATACATCCGCGTAGAAGACCAACTTGGCCCCAACTGCGAGGCAGATTCACGATGATTGAGCGGATGCTTTGGCGTCGAGGCATAAGATTCACCAAATTCGCTAGAAGCAAAAATAGTGATTCGTTAATACCCAAATCTAAATTTTGGATTCCCCTTCGTAAATTATCAGACATGGTTGGATGAGATGAGAATTGGAATTGAGAAGAGTGTATTGTTAAGAAAGTAAACGATTTCACACACGAGAAAAATTTTAAATAGATGCGTAGTGATCGTGAGGTAGGATGAGGGCCACGATCAGGAAGTAACATTTGTGTAGTGATTTATTTAAAATTTTATGTGTCTTGATTTTAAATATGTCCACAATAACATATCTACATTTACACATCCATAATTATTTGAATTTTAGTTAACGTTCTTATATATATAGATAGTTGAATCTAGTGTGTTAACTGTGAGAGTATGTGAAACCCATTAAAATTGAAAGATTTTTAGAAAAACAGTTTAAAATTTCTTTGTGCATTCTTATCGAAATTTTTTCTTTTTCGTATGTTCTTTATAAATTTTTATTAGGGAGAATTGGCTAAAAGGATTTTTTGTTTCCTATGTTTGTGGAATTATACCTAATATTACACAAGTTTGTAAAACTAAACATTTATCAAAATTTA
>OVAV01002851.1:0-10604 GCA_900406375.1 Iberis amara
GGCGAGCTGAATGTGTGTGATTCAGCTCGCCGGTTGGCGAGTTGATCGTGTGTTCATGTCTTCGTGCGGAACTCAAGGCATTAATCAGAAAATCCCGATTTACCCATTGTCATCTCGATTCTATCGTAGCGTCTTGGTTTTTCGTGATCATCGGTCATAATCGAACCATCTTGCCTCGTTAAAACCTTAGTGATAAGAAAACCCGATGGGACAAAACCTTCTCGACTAAGGACAAAAGAGTGCAGAGGTGGTTGCCTAATTTTTCGATAACCGTTATATATTTCTTCCGAAACGTATTTCCGAAAGTCTAATGGATACGTTCCGTTGATCGGTGTTGCTAAGATGTTTATGAATTTTTCGGTCGTTGGTTCCGAATGTGCCATTTTTGACCCCAACACTTTTTAGACATCGATTTCGTCGTGACCATTTTTGACCCCAACACTTAACTTCTTAAGAATTAAAATCAGAAACATGTCAGTTTTTGCTGAAGATGTAGAAGCTGTTTTTTTTTTTTTGCTTTCCAAGAGCAAGATATTGCGGTTGTAGAAGACACAGTGAGCTACATCAATAGCCAAGATCAAAGAGTCTACAGTCAAGGATACCATCAAGGATACATCACCCAACACTCTCTTATAGAAACTCCAATGTGGAGAATCCTCAAGATCAACACTATCCACAACAACAAAAGACCTTTGCGCATAATTCTGGTAAATCATTTGGTCAGAATTCAAATGGTGGTGGTTTCCAAGGAAATCATAACAGAAACTTTGGGCAGAACTCGAATTAAGATGGTTTTCAATAGAACTCTCACCCTGTATTTCAACAAGCACATCCTCCTCAAGCTTAGCAAGATAACAAGATGGAAGTCATGCTAAATAAAATCTTTGACGGTCAGCAACAAACAGAGAGAAATCTCAATGTCAAAATGGATAACATGTACAATATTTTGAACCAGAAGTTCGAAACACTCTCTACACATGTGAAACATACGGATACTCAAGTTGCTCAAATCGCTGAAGTTATGAAGAGACCACCTGGTTTTCTACCTAGAAAATCTGATGCTAATCTCAAGAAGCAAGAGTATGTGAATGCTATTACACTGAGAAGTGGTAAATCTCTGCCAACATCTAAAAGAAAATGTCTATTTGTGGAAGGATTAGTTGAAGAAGTTGATGATTCTGGAGAAGATGTAGATTTTGGGAAATTCGAAGTTGATGTAGACATTACGGCACAATCGTTCTCAGGAGTTTAGATGAATCGATGTTCTTGCTTGCGAGAGTATTGTCTTAAACGTCTATGAACTTATTTAAATCTGATCTGTATTGCATGCTTGAATTATCTAAATACAACGAGAGTTTGTTCTTAGTAATTCGAACATAGGGATTTAATACTTCGGGAGGAGATTAATCTATTTTTTTCTTTTTGGGTTGATAACTATTTTCAAAAAAAATTCTTACATGATAATCAGAATTGTTTAAATCTGACTACATGTCGAATTCCCTATTGCCTGACGTCTTAGTTTATTGATTTACCTTCATTTAGTTATCGTTAGTGCTTTCTCTCAGTTACTAACAACCTTTAAAGTGTGCTTATTTTGTCTATGTGGAATTCGACCCTAGTCTATACTATATTGATTTGTTTTCTACAGTTAGATTTAGGATTAAATCGAGAGACTATCAGAATTTTGGCGCCGTTTCCGGGGACCAATAGTGTCTTTTAAGTTTTCTTTAGAGTTTAGTCTAAGATTTTTAGTTTACAACATTCACCGCGTTTCTTTCTTCTCGATTTCGTTTTTACAGGTGCATGACCAGACGATCTGACAAATCCAAGGAATTGCTCAACCTCAGTAAGGCAGAACTCTCGAAGTTAGAACGCTCAAACCACAAATTTAGAAAGAAGAACGCAAGCTCATCATCCACAATGGCTGATAACGTTCATCTTTAGAATCCAGCCGATCTCGCAGGTCACAACAACTTACCTCCTCAAGGGAATAATAACCAGATCCTCAACCCAATAGGAGGAGCTAATGGAAATCAAGCACGCATTGAGCAAAATCAAGCTGGTGGTGGCAACCATATTTAGCCAAACTTCGTCCTGGTGAATGATCCTCCAATAGCTAAAAACAATCGCCCACCTCCTCAAGGACCTCTACTTGGTGACTTCAACAATCTTGAAGCATTTTTCGCTAATCAGAATGCCACTTGTCCTCGTCAACCTCAACGTCAGGACTACCAGTTCCCTTTCCAGCTCATCCAACTAATACGTGAAAACCAATTCCATGTTTTACCCACTGAGCATCCCATGGACGACATTGACAGTTTTGAGAACATTTGCAGCACTACTTAACTCAATGGAGTCTCAAAAGATTTCATGCATTGCAAGCTTTTCATTCACTCTCTAGTTAAGAGAGCAGTTAGGTGGTTGAAGTCTCTACTTGTTGATTCCATTAAAACATGGGAAGATTGCAGAGCCAAGTTTCTCAGCCACTTCTTCACAACTACCAGGACCAATACTATGCGAAACAAGATCTTCGGGTTTCAACAGGGTCCTGTAGAATCCTTCTTTGAGGCTATGGAACAATTTAAGGAGAATCTCCGTGACTGCCTCCACCATAGTTTCTTAGACTTGAGTCTCCTCAATACCTTTTACAGAGGAGTAGAGCATTAATTTTTACCATAAAATTCTATATATTTTATTGTAATAAAATTTTAATTTATTCAGAATATTTAACCGATCATACGACTATATATATTATAATATATTTGCTTCCCATAATATAATGTTTTAAATATTTTGGTAAACCCTTTTAAAATTTTTTAAAATTCTAAATCAAAAATAAAAACATATTTATACCCATTATTCTCTAGTAAACCCATTTAAGAATGTTTAAAGTGTTCACATTAGCTAAATAGTTTTTTAATTCATTTTTATAACAAACAAATTAAAATGAATATATATTTTACTATTTAGATTCTTATTAAATCGACAGTTAAACTATTTAAGAAAATAATATTTATCACATTCAGTTTATAAATTCGATTTTCAATAAAATTGAGTTTAACTGAATATTTTTTGTGCTTGGATCTCGATTAAATTGGTTTCCTACACTTACTGCAGCAAAATTGGTGTGAGATTGAAACTAATATTAAAAGTCATATATCTATAGGAGCTGGAAATGAATGAGACTTCCTTAAACTTCCCATGTGGGATCCTAATTTTTCTAAATAAATATTTATTCTAACAAAATCCTTTTAAATAGATAAAATAATACAAATTAATCTAACTTCCATTTTCGATAAGGAAAGATCATTAAACGTAAAATCTCGATTAAATATATCAAATTTAAAATGGAATATTTTACATATTTATTATAAAATTTTAAAATATGAAAACCCAAATCACAATAAAACCGATTTAAAATCTAAATATCTAAACTATTGAAACCAAATTAGAATTTTTATAATTAAACATAATTTTAGGTAACTTAATTTAAATATAGGGAAGAATTTTATTTTAAAATAAATTATTTTATTAAATTTTTTGTATTTAGAAAACAAAAAAATATTTAAATAAGAAAATTTTCAAGTATGTTGGAATTTTCTAAATAAAATTTTAGTTATTTCATATAAATACGTTTGGAGTCATTAAATGTAAAAATTCAATAATATATGTAATAGTTTATATGAAAGTTTTTAGATATTATTATTAGAAAAACAAATAAGTTTGTTAAGATTTATGGAAAAAATATAATATATTAAAGTTAAGGATATATATTAAGATAAATAACATCCTTTAATTAATTATCTTATATGTACCAAATACCCTATACGTTTACAAAATAATCTTTAAAATATAATATGTATTGGTATTTTCCATAATCTAAAGAAAACTTATAACGGTATCCATAAATTTTATTTATTGACAATTCATTTATTATGGAAACTACTATTAACTAAATATTATTTTTGATAGTTTAACGAAAATTCGGAAAATTCCATATACGTTTATTTTTTTTAAATCGTAATAAAATTAATTATACCTATAAAATTTTCCATTACAAATTTCAAAATTTAATTAAGTATCTAAATAATCAATTAGTATATCTTTAAATATGCTAGACAAGCAGCATCATCTTCATTCCACAACTTACATGCCTATAAAAGGCTAAATTCATGTACATTTCAAAGATTAAACACAAGTTACTAAACATTGATTAATACAATTACATAAACTAAAATGTTTAGATCATTCTCTTCCTTGTGAGAGTTTCTTCTCCCATTTATGAGCTTTAGCAATATAATAAATAAGCTGAAAACTTCTTATTTTTCGAAAAAATACCTTACATTGCATATTCCGGTGACATATTGTCGTTGCGAAAATATGATAAACCCGAATTTCAAAATGTTTGTTGTGAATTTTGGGAATGGATACTTACTATATTCCAACAAACCTTCTTTTGTTAGCTTCTCTTCATTTTCTCCAAAAACAATTGCATGATAATTAGTCAATAATATGGAACCTGCAAAAAATGACAACATTCATGATTCAGAAGAACTGAAATATTTATAACTATATATTACAAAAAAAACATTACAAAAATATAGATTGTAAATGAGAAAATGAAATCATACTATTAAACTAAGGTAACAATGAAGTATATTTATAGGATCTTAGAGTGTTAAAGAAGTTTTAGTAATTATACTTTTTAATATTTCCGATATTTTAAAAAAATATTATTATTATTTCTCCGATATATTTCTTAAACTGTTACCTAATTGTTAATGGAGATTATATTTTTAATGAATATCTTCTTATATATTTAATTAATTATCATTCCAAGAAGATCTCTTTATATTCTTATATAAATAAATAAATATTTAATAAGTATATTCCAAAATCAGAAAATGTGTATCTCTTTAAATTTAATTAAAAATAATATATACAATCTTCCATATCCGTACAAAAATTAAATTCAAATTCATCATTTTGATTCCCTAATTAGATCTTTTCAAAATAGCCAAAATTGTATTTTTGAAATATTCCATTTCCATTTTTTTATTATAAAACATCAATTCAAAATTATTAATTTAAAATTTAAAAGAAAATTAGATAAATAATGTTTGTTATGGAAATATTTCAATAATTCTTTCATAGATATATTTTTAATTTCTTATAAGTAAGTGCATTGAAAACTATAATGCTTTTTCTTAAATTTTTATATTTCTTTTAATTTTTTAATTATATTTCGAATTTTAAAAATCTATACTAATTGGAGATCTAAATATTATAAAATATTTTTACTGTCATTTATAGTAATATGGAATTTTAAAATCTCAAAATTATAAATTTTTTAAACAAAACTATGAAAATATCCGAATTTATAAAACCGAATCATAAAACTAAAATTATGTTAATGAGTAAAATATAATTTAAGAAGTTTTAATTTATTATTTTAGGTGAATTAGTTAAAATATTTTTTTAGAAAAATAACCGAAATTAATTTATTTTGTATACAAAATATATTTTAATAACTTATTTGTCCACATTTATTCTTTGAAATTTTTTAAAAATCAATTTTGTTATTTATGTGCAATAAAAACATATTGATATATCGGAAAAAATATTTATTATAGTTATTATAGAAATTTGGTGATTTATTGTACTTACGTATATCTAAAAAGTTAATTATATTAACTTTCTATATCTTATTATATATCATAACTTGATCTCAATTAATTAATAAGAATATTCTAGTTAAAGATATATTCCTTTAGGCAATCGTATTAAAGAATAAGAATATTTTAATTAGTGATATATTCCTTTAGATAATCGTAACCTCACATCTTAGGTGCTAGGTGATTGAATCGTAACCAATTCTGCCAAAGCGGAATTACATGTTCACATTCCTAATAAACAACCTAAATATAAGGATTAACGCAGTTCTGAAAAAAAAAAAAACAATTAACACATTCTCCGTGGATTGAATCTGTATCTCGAACCAGGTCATACCTGACCCAATAAAGGGATCCACATGTTTTTAAAAAGTATGGACAAAAAGGCCATTTCTGGACATTAATCTTTTAAATAATTTTCGATGGCAAGTCACGTAAATAAAACAAAAATAATAGTATATTTATCATTTATTTATTTATTTTTTTATAAACCGTAGGAGTTCCGACTCTTTGGCCCCTAGTCTCATCCGGTACCCGGAGGTAGCCGTTGATAATACCTATTTAAGGCGTAAATCACTTCTCCCAAGGAGTTTGAACTAGTGACCTTGAACACTCCAAAGAATGTCTCAACCACTAGACCAAAGTCCCTTGGTAATTTATTTATCATTTATGCTTCTAAAATAATAGTAAAGATGATCTCGTGGAGACGTTGGCGAAAAGTGTGTATGGTAAGGTGTTCCACTATGATCCACTTAAATTACTAAATTGGAATTGATGCAAAAATGGAATCAACACCACCAAAAGGAAAAAAATGTTTTCTTTCCCAATTTTTCAAATTAGATTTATATACCAAACTTTACAATAATCCACCTCTCGTTGTCTGGTAGTATATGTTAAAATTTGCATTATTTAAATAAAGTAACAAAGTACTGATGAGACGACAACTTCATAATATTTTAGAGATTTCGTGATTACGAAAATTAAGAATAAATGAGAAAATGATTAATATGCGGGGATTGAAAAAAAAAAAAAAAAATGTTCAGTCAGTAATAAGGAAAAGTTTCTACTTCATGTAGTAGGATGGTATGATCATGGGAGCGTAAAAAAATATCAAATATTAAAAGCAACCGCATGAAGATGAAGATGAAGATCAAGAGGATGCAATGTAGGTTATGAATAGACCAATGAAACTATCAATATCAAAAGCCAAAACAACTTGTTGATGCATTTGATGAATTGACTTGTGATGTTTTGGACCATAATAAGATTCAGAAGTCCAGTGGAGAAGTGCAACATCAAGTCCATCACATTCTTCATTTGTTAAAAGCCTAAAAAGATCCAAGGACACAAATTTTATTTTAGATACGAGAAAACATGTAATTTGGCATATCAAAAGGTTGTTTGAATGTCAAGAGTTATTCTAACCTGTCTTCTTTATTTTCTGCACTAAAAACAATTGTAAAATCATTTTCTAAACATCTCAAGTTTTTTTTATCAAGCCTATTAGAATTTGAGTGATTGTCATTTGTTCGTTGTGAAATTTCGATTGCTTGGTGTGTTGATGTGATCCTCCCTAGGGATCGAACCACCCTTTGAGTTNTGGTGATTGAATGATGAGCAGCTTGCGGAAGTGATTGAATGGCGGTTTGATGAAGATGAGATGGAATGAATATGACCACAAGAGGGATGGCAGCCTCTTGATACACCTTTTCCTTAGGATATTACACACCTAAGGGTTCTTCAAGTGATATGACACACACAATGAAGAGATGAGCCGTTAGAAAGAAATTCTCTCTTTTCTTCAGAAATAAACGACTCAAGAGTTTAAGGTTGCATTACATGACTTATATAGGAAAAAACAAAAGACAAGGGATAAAAATATCATAAGGGACGTGAGTTTGGCTCCTCCTCACGAAATGGGCTTGATCAAATGGGCTTTGGTCTTCTTCCTTGGTTTGGACTTGAATTCGGCCCATTCTTCTCTTATGGACCAAAGCTTGATATGCCTAAGTTCTTTGGCTCCTTTTTTAGGTGATGTTGTACTCCAAATTTCCTCATTAAAAACCAAACTTGGAAAACCCATTGATATAAAACCAAGCTTGGGAAAAAGAGTACAACTTGAAGTACCTCTAAAAGAGTAAACCGCAGAACTTGTGAATTTGTTGTAGGTTTCTTCTATCTTCATAAGTGGTTGAATTAGAGATGCTTTCATTCTTCTAACTCCTTCTTTAATCTATGTTGCAGCAACAAGCTCAGCTACATGTAAATCCATTGCTCCTTCTTCAGCTCCTTGTTTAGAGCTCCTCAAGATTACATCATGTGTCATATCCAAATCAATCAATTTATCAAGTGTTTATCATAACACTTCTGTGACTATTCTACTATCCGAGTGATTCAGGTTAGTCATTCTAGTTAGTTTGGGGACTAAGATTTAATATACATTGAGATCAAGCTATACAAGCCTATACTACTAGCATTTCACTGTCTTGTTCCTTTACAGTATTCTATATGATTATAGGGAATGTGATTTCATATACCTCTCTATCTTACTTCACTTTTTGTTGGAGTCAAACACGATTTAACTACCATCTAAGAGTATAGTTTCTTCGGAAATGCTGCATCACTTGGTATCAGGCTTCACACTACTAGAAAACACAGGTTAAACTAACGGATAAGCCGATGGATACTTTCGTTGTTAATATTACCGACAAATTTCTGATAGAAGAATGACCGAAAATAATTCCATCGGTATTCCCTCGGCATATTTGTGATCGCTGGTTCATCTGTCAATATATTTACGACGAATCCAGACTGTCGCAATAGTCGTCGATAATTTACGATGGAATTTATTTTGTCGATAATATATCTGAGTATCGACAACTTATTATGTCGGTAATTTGCGACGATGTTCAATCGATAATTTGTAGGTATATCCGTCGATATCATGTAACCTTTATAAGTAGCCGTTTTATAGCCGTTTTAGTAACGGCTTAAAAACCGACAGAATTATTCGTCAGTTTATCCTTGGATATTTTTTTAATAAAAACCACACTTCACTGCCACACTCAAAAACCTTGGATAATCTATAATTCTACTCTAAAACTTGAAATGTCTACTCCTATCGATCAAAGATGGATATTGATCCAAGGATGGATCCGGAGACGAACCTATTGCATACCTAACATGCTATGGGTATAGGCTAATTAAAGGAATTGTCATGTGAATAACCAGAAGTAAAAAATACTCGTAAGTTGATATGTTTGTGATTTGTATGCCATAATTCTTATGATATTAAGATTAACATAGTTTAAAATAACTTTTATATGAATGAGTTTATGTCGTGTTACAAAATTTGGTATCTACATGGAGAAAGACGGGATATGGTAACTAGTAGTAGCGAACCATACGTTGTCGATAGTATAGAAGAACGTAGTACGGAAGTAAATTTTGTGATGAGTACTGTTCATATAGTCAATGATGCACATAAGGAAAATGTGTGTGCGATATGGGGTCAAAATGATCATCAGGAATCACGTACCGGGAGCTTGGTTTAGAAGCACAACGCTTTTTCGGTATGTTAGACATGGCCAAACAACCGTTGTATAAGATTTGTACAAATGGTCATTCTCCTTTTTCATTTGCAAGCATATTGATCATGATAAAGAGTGACTATAAATTGGTTGAAGAATGCGCAGATGCAATTGCTGATTTTGTGAAGGATATATTTCCCGAGGATAAGAATGGCCCGACCTCATACTACGAGATACATAAGCTTATGATCATTATCCTTTTTCATTTGCAAGCAGATTGATCATGATAAAGACTGACTATAAATTGGTTGAAGAATGCGCAGATGCAATTGTCGATTTTGTGAAGGACATATTTCCCGAGGATAAGAATGGCTCGACCTCATACTACGAGATACATAAGCTTATTTTGGGGCTTGGTTTGCCTTATCAAATTTTAGATTTTTGCGTCGATAATTGCATAATATAGTGGAAGCGTGACGAGAACCGCACAAGTTGTCGCTATTATCAGAAACCACATTATAAGGATACCGGTGGAAGAGTCTCAGTGCCTTACAAACGAATGTGGTATTTATCATTAGCAGATCGATTGAAGATGATGTATCAGTCTAAGCATAAAACAACGACAATGAGATGGCATGATGAACATATATTTGTAGGGGAGAATATTATACATCATTTGGATGCAGAGGCATGACGACATTTTTATAGCACATATCCAAATGTTGCGTTTGAGAAACGAAACATGCATCTTGGTTATGTACGGATGGTTTCAGTTCTTTTGGAAAGCACGGGAGAAGTTATTCTTTGTGGCTAGTAATTGTAACACCATACAATTTGTCACCATCTTTGTTGGAGATCAAAAGAACGCTAAATTAATTTTCTAAATATCTTTGAGGAATTGTTAACTATAAATATTCTAATTCTACATATACCTTATTTTAATCTTTAAATGAAGTTAGATTTCATATAATTTATTATTTTCAAAATTAATCAAATATTATAGTTCCGAAAATTGTTTATAGAGGTTTCTATCAATGTTTTTGCGTCAAATAAAATGCGACAAACTCTAGTGGTCAATATCGATTTGCAAATTTAGTTTAAACTAGGATTTTACCTGCACTATATGCAGAATTATGATTTTTAAAAAGTTATAAAATTTAATAATAAATACATAGTTATAAAATTATTAAGACATTGTATACTATCAGAGATTATATGTTTATTATGTGAATTTTTGGTTAACAAAATCAATAGTTTATGCAAGGGGAAAATATCTATATCCTACCATATTAAGCTAAACTACATAACTTTTAATGTTAATATCTAGGTTCTAAGTTATATAGTACTTAATATCAATGGTTCCATTTAATTTAATAAAAATGTAATTTTAACAATACTTAAA
>OVAV01002852.1:0-10604 GCA_900406375.1 Iberis amara
AATTAATGAGGTAACAAACGGTTGAGTAGAATATGATTAAGGAGTGACATAATTAGAATTCTCAAACAAAATAATTTTATATAAGCGATACCGCACGTTACTAGGGTATATAATAAAAAATATTTTGTAGAGTAATCGTGTTGATAACGTGTTATAATATACTTGAGATGACCTTAATAATTATCTTATACTTTAAATATAAAAATAACTAAAATATTATACCCGTGAATATTTGGATCTGATAACTAAGAGTTGTGATACTAAAGAGAGAATATTATATTATGAGAGAAGAAGAAGGTGTTTTAGATGTAATTTACAAACGATCGAATCGATCGTGTATATAGAGAGAAAAAGCAGAAGTTACTGTACACACATAGTGACGGTGGGCTCCACACAAATTATATTCACTCGTATTATTTCGTTGGTAGCCATGAATATTGACTTTCACAACAATAACAAAATATTTATATATATAGTGTTGATATTTTTCATTTCTTAAATTTTATTATATTTAGACAAATATTAACTAGAATAGAATATTAGTTTGATTATTGATATTTTTGTGTATATATCCAATATCCCAGATGTATATTTTGCAATCAAAAATTAAACATTTATGTCGTAGACAACTTGTTGAGAACAGAGAAAACAAGTCAACAGATTCCTCTGGATATAAACTTCAATATTGAAAAGAAGGATGAAATTTCAACTCGTTTTTAATCTTTGATAAAAGAAAAAATAACAACCGGTGGGTGAGAAATTGTAACTTCACAAATAAATATATTATCTTAGATAGTTAGTAAATTTAGCTAAAAACGACATAAAAGCATAAATGTTCCAAGAGAACTGCTGATATATAACATTTTTGAAAACCCTTATCCATTGGATAAGTAGAAGAAAAACGAAAAATCTAGTGATAAATCTTGCATGAATTTCAAAAGCAAACAAACTTAAATAAAACTTAGTTAAAAACCAAAACAAACGATTTGAAAAGTACAATTAAGGAAACATGAACATACAACCCAGTTTATTGATACATGTCATCGTCTCAATCATCAAGATTTCCGTATTGAGTTTCTTAAGTGGCTTCACATCCAAGCATTTAGAAAGCCTTTATATACCAAGGATTGAATGCAAATATCATATAAATTTTATAAACTGAGCTAAAGAAAGCAATGTAGTTATACATACAAATTGATATCGTTGACTTCATATATTTAAAGGGATTTATACATATCTTAACTAGACTAACATATACCCTATGTTTATCGTTATCTTCTATGTATACATTCATTATGATTTGTTTCGTCGCATTATCCTAGGTACAGGTTCGACCGTCAATGGATCTCATATAGAAAAGAGATGAAATATTAGACATAATCCATGTATAAAGCTCAGAAGTTCCTATAGTAGGGACTCTCCGAATGTGCTATCATTTCAAATCTCATCTCATCTCGTATATCAATAAGTAAATAAAAATATTATCTAAAATATATTCAAAATTTTAACAATAATTAAAGAGAATCCTCAAAAATTAAGTGATAATTAAAAAGAATCTATAAGTTTTTAATATATGATAAATTTATATTTAGAAGTTAACATATATATACCAATCTCCAAAAGAGTAGCATGAGCTCCACACATCTGACATCCTTCGTTTATCCGTCTTTTCTTTGAAGTTATCTTTAATATTGCAATTTTTTAGCTAATTGATCGAGAACCATTCATGGGGATCGAGTTTTGTAGGTTACTTTTTTCATGATTGAGTCACCAATAAAAAAGTCTTCTTTAATTAATTAATGTGTGGTTGACCAATAAAAAAAAGAAGTTAACATATATAAACATTTAAAATTTTATTTAATAAAATCTATTTGATAACTAAATTTAAAGATATATAACTGTCATGCTAAAATAGCCACAATAATCTTGAGTCCCCGTATCTTACCGTTGCTTTTGATTTAGTTTTGGGTTAACTAGTATATTATGTTTTATAAGTATTTTAAAACAATTTATTGAGTATCTAATATGAAAAACACTCATATGTAAAACTATAATTTGACTCTATTTTCATGTACATTTATTTCATTTTATTCTATTTGTAATAATAAATTTTGGTTCAAATCTTCTAAAAAATTTTGATTTAATTTTTGATATATGAATTTGATGGTAGAATCCATGTTAGAAGTTATTTGATCGAGGCCGAATTGAAAATATGAATTTGTTGTCGATTGAAAATTCATTAGAACATAGAATCAAAGGGGAAGTTGTATACTTGATAGAAAAAACTCTATGACCAAGATCATGAATAACCACAAAACAAATTTGAATTAAGTATGAGGCTAATCTAGACTATTAGTTATCAACAATAATGCAATGTAGAATTATGGATTGATTGAAGTCGAAAACAATTGCATATTTTTTATTAACCAAAACAACAGTAGTTTTGAGTCAAATAAAAAAGAAAATAATATTATTAAACATCCAACACCTTAAGTATATACTGTTATGGTTTATTTTTAGGGAAAAGTTTCTGAAATATCATGTTCTATGGACAAGCTTTATAAAAATATCATATTCATTCGTTCTTTAAACAAATAGCATAATGTTGTGGTATTGTGGTATGGTGAAAGTTTTCACTTCGCCCTCCATTAAACTAAAGTGAATGAGAGTAGAGAAATATTGATTTGATATGCATTAATTGTTAATTAATGACAACCCATTGGATATAGTGTAATTGTTGATCCCTTGGATAATTGTAGAAAAGATTTGTCTTTAGTTGTTGATGGACACATAGGGACAAGTGAGACTAAAGATGACATTGGTAGATAAGCTGAGTTTGTTATAGATGTAGGTAGACAAGAACTTGTATTGTGTGGACATGAAGCAATTTAGTGTAAGGTATGATGTCTATTAGTTTTGAAGCTTTAAGAGGAAATGGACAAGAAAATACAGATTCAGATAAATCGTCTATGGGTGGACAATTACGAAATGCAATGGACATTTTTCTATACGGTGGACATATTTCGACATCTAATGGACAACATATCAATGTCATGGACACAAACTACTGGTTGAGACACAATTTAGTAGACGTCTCCATTTATGGTTGAGACACACTTTAGTAGACGCCTGAAAGTTGGAATAATTGGGAATATGTGGTATTTTTACTATTTTTGTAGTATTTCATGAAATTTTTCATGATAAGGTACAAAAACATAAAATAATATTAGTAAAAACAATATAGTAATTAATGAACTACAAAAAAGATTTTAAAAATAATAAAAATTGGTGAACATATATTAAAAATACTCAACCAACAAAACTGAGAAATTAAAAACAAAGCATATTCAAATACCAAATAAAAGATAACTAATCGATAATAATCATAAAACTTTCTTTTAAAAATATAAGAAATGAATAGATTTAAGATCAAAAACAATAACCCGCGCATCGTGCGGGAAAATAAACTAGACTAATTGAAAATGACTTGTTCCACTCATTTATAATTTTTTATGACAAAAATTATTACTTAACTAAAATATTATAATTATTCCATGGAAGTAACAATTAAAACTCGAGTTGATTTGCTGCAATGGCTAGAGAAATAAGAAGAAGATGGAAAATGCATACATTCATCATCCGATGATGTCCATCGATTTGGATTTGTCCACTTAAGTGAGAACCATGTGAAAATGAGACCAATTCATCGGATGATAGACACATTTCAACATATGATGGACAATATATTGTGTCACGTTAGTAGCAGTGAAAGAAATCAATTAATTTGTTTCCATTAGGTGGCAAAACGAGTTTGTTTTAAAATTGTACATGTGGTCCATTAAAAATAGAGTTGTCCATCAAATGACAAAAATGTCTACTAAATTGTGTCTCAACCAGTAATTTGTGTCCATGACATTGATATGTTGTCCATTAAATGTCGAAATGTGTCCACCGTATAGAAAAATGTCCATTGCATTTCGTAATTTTCCACCCATAGATGACTCATCTGAATCTACATTTTGTTGTCCAATTTCTCTTAAAGCTTCGGTACTAATAGACATCAATTCCCCATTACTCGGTGGATCAATTTAATTCACAATATAGCTTCTTATCTACACTATATAACTTCATGTCCACACAATACATGTTCTTGTCTACCTACGTCTATAACAAACTCAACTTATCTACCAACGTCATCTTCAGTCTCACATATCCCTACGTGTCCACCAACAACTAAAGACAATTATTTTCTACAATTATCCAATGGATCAATAATTACAGTATATTATCCAATGGGTAAACAATTTAACATCATTAATTTCCAATTAATACATATCAAATCACTATTTCTCTACTCCCACTCACTTTAGTTTAATGGAGGGGGCAAGTGTAAACTTTCACCGTACCACAATACCACAACATTATGGTACTTGTTGAACGAACGAATGAATATGATATTTCTATAAAGCTTGTCCATAGAATATGATATTTCATAAAATTTTTCCTAAAAATAAACCATAACAGTATTTAAGGTGTTAGATGTATAATAATATTATTTTTTTATTTGACTCAATATCTACTTTTATTTTGGTTAATAAAAAAATATGCAATTGTTTTCGAGTTCAATCAATCCATAATTCTATATTTCATAAACCATGCATTATTGTTGATAATTAATAGTCTAGATTAACCTCATACTTAGTTCAAATTTGTTTTGTGGTTATTCATGATCTTGGTCATAGAGTTTTTTCTTATCAAGTATACAACCTCCTTTTTGATTCTCTATACTAATGAATTTTGAATCGACATCCAATTCATATTTTCAGTTCGGCCTCGATCAAATAACTTCTAACACGGATTCTACCATCAAATTCAAATATCGAAAATTATATCAATTTTTCTACAAAAAATTGAACCAAATTTTAATATTATGAATAGAATAAAATGAAATAAATGTATATGAAAATATAGTCAACTTATAGTTTTAAATATGAGTTTTTTTTTTTAAATATTAGATACTCAATAAATTGTTCTAAAATACTAATAAAACATAATTTACTAGTTTGGCGAAGATTGATAATCAGTTGCGGAGCGGGCGGATGAACCAGATGTGTAGCCAATACACTGAAAACCTTGATCTTGATTTTCCGAACTTAAAATTTGGTTGCATTGCTTGCCAGATGTCCTTGCAGCTTTGGAATCACGATGAGCCATCTCGGCTCGAAACTTCGTCAATCATTTGCAGTTGCTTGCCCTTCAATATCTTGTTAAGTAGCCAACAATTGTTCTTACAATCATACAAATGATACAGTTGAACTCGCACCACTTTTCTTATTGTCTCATTTTCCGTGAAACTGTGACATACTACTAAGTCCATAAATATTTCCTCAGTCGTCGGGAATTGTAGACTAAAATAATAACATCGGAAAACAACAAACACAAAAGATAAAAAAAACTAAAGTATATATAATAATAATTTTAAGACATCAATGAATAACTTGTTGAGTTCAAACGTTGTAAGTTGTGGACATTGTGAAGTACCACCATCATAAATCCCCTCTTCACCTTGAGCTAACACATCAACCAAGTTCTTATAAAAGATTCACATATATGCTTTGCCTTCAAATCAACAAATGTACCATCAAGTCCTGTGTGCATCCTTATGAAGGCTTCTCGGAGCGTCGCCAATCTTCTCAATTCACATTCCTAAATTTCCCTAATTTTTAAACATGTTAGTTATTAATATGAAATTTAATGATAAAATAGTATGTTAGTTTTAAGTTATTAACTCTTTTTGAATTCATATATAGGATTTTCTCTGAAATGTGAACGAAAACTCCGAATCCATCACGTTATAGCAACCTAGAGTTAGATCCTCTCTTTAGCATCTTCCATCTCCCAATATGTGCACATTTTTGTCCAAGGTTGTTCTTTAATTCATCTCATCCGTTTTCTTGACACTTGACTCACCATTGCTTTTAGGTGCCGAAGATAAACCTTCTCAAATTCTTCTTGTACAAATGGTGTGATAATTGGAACACATGTATGATTTTGCTACAAAATAAAAAAAATTAATTAGAAAAAAAAAAATAATATTTATAATATTAAAATACTTACCGAAAAACCAAAAAAAAATATTTATACTATTCAACTACTTATCGCAAAGTCCATGAAAGTCGTTCTCGAATGTCTTGCGGACAACCGAACAACTATAATATGGTGAGTCAAAAAAAATATTTAAAAAATCTTGGTATCTTTGAGACCAAAACTACATCATCCCGATCAAACCAACTAAGAAAAAATTAACATCATACTTTCTCATTCAAATAAAAAATCTCAACCAATTTGCAAAAATAAAATACAAATAAATAAGAAAGATTTGCACAAATCCATACAAAATCATACAATCAAACATATTCAATCCAAACTAATTTCAAACTATCACTAACCATACATCTCCTCTAAATGACGTTTACTTTAATAAATGCTTATATCACTGAATAGGGATATTAATATTGGGTAAAAACCCAACGGGTACCTGCTACCTATCAAAATATTAAGCCCATAAGCCTGCCTGTTTTCAGTCAAAAAAATATAGGATATTACCCGGCCCGGACGGGTAATTTTTATGTTAAGTATTACTTGGGGTTACCCTATCGGGTAGTGGGTACCCAAGTGACTTTAATGAAGAAAAAAACTTTTTGTTGTAACTAAAAATAGGGTTTTAGAACTGAGACCAAAAATGAGTTTGTAAAACTTAATTTGGATTGATTTGGCCGATTGCTCCGGATCTGAATCTTTAATCTAGCTCTTTTGCTCAATCTTATATTCAACGTGTAGCTTAGATTGTCTCTCATCCAGTGTTATTGTGATGTAGTGGTCTGATTTGTTATCTCCATTAGAATTGCCTTTTTTAGTTGCCTTTTATCGTGTTCGTTTCATTTATAGATTAAAAACCTCCATTGGAATATCGTAGAAGGAGAGAAAGCTTCAATTTCATTCGTAGGATATTGAGCAAGATTAAGTTCGTATTGATGGTGTCCAAATATGATTAAGATTAGCAGTTAAGCGGGAATGAAACTTTGAAGAGAATGACCAAATATATATATTTTTAGTGGTAATCGTTTTCATGTTTACATTGTTTAGGGATTTAGTAGTTTGTTGATAATATGCTGTGATTCAATGTTTATTATTTTCTTTTGAAAACTTGGTTTATTTTCTTATGAAAACTTGGTTTCAACGTATTATTGATCATTTATGAGCTCATATTGTATATAACTCTATGGCTTAACATTTATGATTTTAATTATGTAAAAAGAATCTAAATCCATAATTTTAATTATCGTCTTCCAATATTATCAAAAATATTAAAAATACATATCAAATATAATTTTTAAAATAATAAAAAATGCATTTTGAATAGGGTACCTACGGATTACCCTCTTTCATATAGGATAGGTTCAGGGTTTACCCTATCAGGTTTTTACCAGAACATGTTTTTGTAATACAAGGTAAAAACGGGCAGGCCTAATTTGGGCCTGGGTAGGGTAGAATAAAATAACCCGTTTTTACATCCCTGTCATTGACTATAGTGAAAAAGAAACCTCTATATAAATTTTAAGCGTATATGATGTAGTTATATAATACCACAACTCCTTAAGTCTTCCCCGTCTATAGATAATTCAACTTGCAATTGAAGAAATACACTTCTAAGAAAAAGGGCCGTTTTTATCACACAAAAAAGGACCGTGAACCATGTTCAACATTCTCCTCACGTAATGATTCACTCAGATTTAAATATATTTATTTAGTTCCTTTTTGAAGTTTTTAATTTCTTTTTTTGAGGTTTCTTGAAAATCCTGAGCTAACGTAGACTATTTAATAAGTTTGTATCTTACTTAGCTATGGGAGGTCCATCTTGGCTTCATTCACGCATCCAGAAAGAGGCTCAAATCTACTTGTAAGGGTGGTATTTTTTTTTTAATAAGTTTGTATCTAATTGCTATTGTAATTGTTACTGTTTGCATCTTTTCAATTTTTGATGAATGAGAAAGAAAAAAAAACGTAGACTATTTATAAGAAAATCATTTTTTATCTTATAATTGTTTATATTTTACTTATAAAAGTTAGTGCAAGGACCGAATGCAAAACAAAATTTGGTATTGAACAATTAATAGAGTAAACTAATTATAGTAAATATAGATTTACTGGTTGTATGTTTTTAAAACTACTGGTTAAATCTAAAAATATAAATTTATATTCAGGAGGTTTTTTTCTTTTTTGTGGTCAAAGAGTTTTTTTCTGCTATTCATAGATATTAAAGAGGCAATTTAGTCTAAATTTCTTAAAACCATGTTATTGTACTTACTATATATATTTTCATTTCAAAGAAAAACATAACAAATACAAAACAAAACAAAAAAATAAAAATTCAAGAACCTTTTAAAAAAGGCAAAAATGAAAATTTTGATTATAAGTTTATTGGTAATAAGTAATGCAGTGATAGTAAAACATGCAGAGGGCAGGAAGCATTTAAATCCGGGGGAGCTTAATCCTTGTTTAGGCCCTAATCCACCGGCTGGATGTCAAGTAAAAACTGAAAGAAAAACACGTGAACAAGCTAACGAGTATACACGTGGTTGTTCCAAACAACATAGATGTCGCGGATAAGATTGAAGTCTACAGTCTACGGGTGTTCTTCGGCTATATTTACAAAGGACATGTTGCATGTTTTGTATAATAAATTTACATTCTTAACAAAAAATAAATTTTATTCTTAACAGAAAAATTGATTTGGAATGTTATAGCTAACTATAGTATTAGTAAATTACATTATGTTTATCATTTTCAAAATTTAAAATAAATATATATATATATGATTGTCTGGAATCCTTATAAATAAATTATCTTTCGTTTTTATTACCATGGAAAAGTTAGCATATCCCGAGTTCAAACCCTAATTTATAAGACTACATTAAAGGTGGTGCAATCACTTACTCATGAACTCCTCTCAGTTACCATTAAATTTTCTCAAAACAAAATGTTACCATTTGTGTTAAATTTCATGTAAAATAAAATTCAATATTTCTATATATCGAACAAAAGTAGCTAAAATAGTATTCAACCTTAAATCAATTGATTTTGAAAATTTATCACAACAATTAATTACTTTATTTGCCCGATTAGTATAATTAGGAATGATAAATTTTACTTAATTAAACAAGGTAGATTGATACAAGTTTAGATAAGTCATATACATATATTTGCTATTTGGTTTGATTTGGCATTTTTTCCCCAACAAATTGGTTACATTTTCTTTCATATTTGACTCAAAATCTACCGTTTTTATTGATCAAAAGTGTGCAGCTCTTTTCTACTCCAATCATTCAATAATTCTATTTTGGAAAATTGTGCATTTTTTAAAAAAAAGTAAAACCAAGATTAGCGTGAGATTTAGTTCAAATTTCGTTTGGGGTTAGTCATGATCTTGGTCGTAGAATTTTTTTTCCCTGGCATTCAATCCCCCCTCCCTTTGATTCATTTGCTATTAAATTTTCTATTGACATCAAGTTCATATTTTGAGTCCGGCTCAATAGACAAAATTTCAAATGCGGAGTCATTTTGTATGGAGTAACTTCCAACTTGGATTCCACCATCACATTCAGTTCTCAAAAATTAAATCAATCTCTTGCTTGAAAATTGAACCAAAATTTAAATAAAATGAATAGAATAATATGAAATAAATGTATATTAAAAAATAATCAAATTATATTTTAAATATGTTTTTTTATGAAAAATTGGATGATAAATTGTTTAAAATACTAATAAAAAAATACATAATAAACAAGTTCAATGGAAATTCGGAATCATATGCAGGGACGGTTGGAGGAACCATATGTGCGGCCATATACGCTGTAGTACCTCGATTTTGATCTTCAAAATAGCTAAAAATCATTTCGAAATTTTGATCTCCACAATTTAGTAAACACTGTCCTCATCTCTTGTGTCTACGCGTCCAACTTTCAGGCGGATCGTGTCCCTTTGTGGAGAGATCTTCGCGAGAGTAGACGTCTCTACGGAACCTCACCTATTCCATGGATCATCATGGGAGACTTTAACGAAATTTTAACTACATCTGAGCACTCTAGTACTAATCATAATTCGCATCTAACAAAAATGTTTCGTTTTCAGGATTTTATCAATAGCTCCGATCTTGCAGATCTCGCTGACATAGGGCCTCGTTTCACCTGGTGGAATTATCGAGAAGAAAACTCAATTGCAAAAAAACTTGACACGAGTTTCGATAATGATATTTGGCTCAATACCTATCCTCGGTCTTATGCGGCTTTCGAAGCCAATGGCATAACCGACCATGCTCGTTGCGTCATTCACCTCTCTACCGCTCTCTCTAATTCTCGAAAACCCTTTAAATTAAATAACTTCATAACTGATCACCCTTATTTCTTGCAGGAAATTACCGATAAATGGACCACTTCCATCCCTCTTTACCATCTTATGGTGATATCTTGGAACAAACGCGAGATACTTATGCTCACGTCTGCTAAATGTAATGCTTCAAGTGTATCATCCTAAAGACTAGTAAA
>OVAV01002853.1:0-10603 GCA_900406375.1 Iberis amara
TTATGATAATTTGAGCATAGGGTTTAATACTCTGAGAGGAGTATTCGATACAATCAACTTAATTATTCTCTTCTTAGCTTAATTCGAGTTTTAAACTGAATCGTGTACTTTCTGGTCTCTGTGGATTCGACCCTTTGCTTTACTANTCTTAACCTATCAATTCCATAAAGATTATAAATCAGAATTAAAAACCTAGTATCTAAATCATAATATTGATTAAAAAAAACTTTGTATTTTAATAGATTTGAAATGACTCCCTCCCTATCGAGTTCTATAAACAAAAATCTAGATTCAAAATCTAAACTAAATTGTAGAGATTTTTAAATATTTCCAAACGGATCCTATAGACATTTAAAATCTTTGTAAATGAATCTTGTATATATTTAAATTTTGCTGATTATTGTTGGGTCTAGTTTAGCACCCATCTAAAAGCCCATCCAGAATTCAGCCAAACTTCTAGGATATGGGTAGAGATTCGGATCCGACGACCGAAGGTAACCAAATGGGTACCACCTGGAATGGAGACGCGCGAATCTTGGAGTCTTGTTTATCGCATGTCCCATTACAAAGTATCCCAGCTGCTATAAATTGGATGATAGCCATACATAGAAGGGGGTAGAAAAAACTCGAGAGAAGAAAACTGAACAAGAACTCTCCAAAGAGCACTGCGAACATTGTTCAAAAGATCAAATCGGACGAATTTAGGGATAGCCGACTAGGAGGTCTTTAAGATAACCTCATCGCCTCCGAAATAGCCTCGTCGCCTCCACTAACATTCGACACTCAAGAAAAGAGAGTGTGTCGTCGCCTTCACAACATTCGACACTCAAGATAAGAGGTTGCCTCGTCTACTCCACCAACAATCGACACTCAAGACAAGAGTTTGCCTTGTCGCCTCCAATCAACACTCGATACTCAAGATAAGAGGTTGTCTCGTCACCTCATCTCGTCAGAAAATGCTGGAAAGATTGCCTCGTCATCTCCACCTGTCAAGCAGCACTCAGCTCCATGATTGCCTCGTCAACAAAGAACAACTTCGCCAACAAAAAAATAGCCTCATCGACAGAAGATCGCCTCGTCAAGACTGAAAGCCGACCAGGTTCTCATCCCGACGGTTGACATTTTAGCCCTGCTAAATCGCAACCGATCAATATCCTCTTGAGAAATAGTAAGGCGGTTCAAACGGACTTATTGAGGATAGGAGAAATTCCAAGATCTTCATCAGAGAGGGGGGTGATGCCGCCAGCATCCTTTTCGATGTGCCACTTGGATTGGTCCTTCTCAAGATTCTCTTTGATAACTTCAATAACTGAGCCACCTAGTTCGTCGATAAGACCCATAGCGTCGAGGGTACCCTTGATAATCCGAGCGTTGTCTCAATCTTATCAACGACCTTGCGCTAGGATAAGTAACATCGCAACCCCCTCTCGAAGCGATCGACACACTTCTCTTGGATCTTCCGCTTCACTTTAGGGATGATGTTGTCCCTATTCGCCCGCTCACTACCTAATCGTTCTTCAAAAATACCCAGTTTTTCTGTCAACTAATCGATCTCTTCCCTAAACCGACCCTGCTCCTCCTTATACTCTTCAATTTTCTCCTTTTCACGTCGACGAGCTTTGAATTCACACCACTAAGATCATCCAACTGAGTCTGAAGCATTGTCGCCGCAGCCTCAAGAACAATGATCTTCTCCTTATATGCTTTCGGTGATACATGAGCTTCGTCGAGGCCTTTCTTCGGCTTGTCGCACTCTGCAGACTTGCGCACCAACATATCACCATACACGTTCACTATAACGTTCCCTGCAGCTAGACCAAACTGTCAACAGTAGGAAAGGGACGACGAATTCCAGGTATTTGTTGGACCAGCTCGGCACACGCGGCCCAATAATTCAATTGATCAGCGTTGGCGTCTAGGTAATCAAAAGAAATAGGGATCAGATCCCTATTTGCTTTCTTCAGCTTGTGCTTGTCCAAAAGATATTGCTGGGGCCGTCTCCTCGTCTAAATTCTTCTCAACACCAACATCTTCATCGCCCCGCCAACATTGGCGACCCCGGGATCCAGCGCTTTGATGCCAGCCAAATGATTAACATCCTCGCTATAACTAGTGATGACCCCAGTAGAAGCCCTCTCTTCAAATTCCCCCGTCGCCAATCTCTTCTTTGACTTCGCAAGAATAATCTTTCCCTCTAGCTTTGCCCCGACTGTTTCCTGCCTCTTCGCCATGGTTTCCGCTTTAGCCGACGACACTAGTGCCCCAACTTTCGAGGGCTTCCTCACGGGTGCCTTCTTGATGGTCTCCGCTTCGGCCTGAGCCTTCATCGCCTTGGCTCTTATATCCTTAAAAAATTAGAAGTCATTTCTTCTTGCGTGGTTGATAACTATACTGGTCGCAACTAACTAAAAAACGAAGGAATGAGTCAGAAAGAGAAAAAAACCCTTGGCAAGTACGCAAAGTAAAACCTTACTTTGGCTTAAGCGAGCTAGATTCTTCCGAATTCTTTCCTGATTAATGTCTGGCCACTTAATGATAGACGGTCTTATCTACAAAACAAAGAAATACGATCAATGACTAGAACACATGCAAAATTTCAAAGGGATCAACGAGCCGAGGAGCTACCAATCGACAGCGACCAGTCAAAAATCCCACTATTTACAATCCTAGACCTTGTTCTTCGTGCCGGTGATCAGGGTATACTTTGTCTTCATTTGAATATAGAAGAATCCCATGTCAAGTTAATCTGATGCTCCCCCCCCCCCCCCNGGGAATTTTATAATGCGACAAAACAAGATCAAAGAAGTCAATAGAGACGGGAATTCCAATCTCTATACCTAAGACCAGCAAGCCGACCAAATTTTGAATAGTCGCGGTCGTCAGCTTAAACACAACCATTTGCCGACATGCGCATAAAGAAATAACCAACTCTAGTATAGGGAATCATAACTTGGAAAATAGAAAATAATCTTCAACAACAGCAAAGTAACCCTTGGGCAGCGACCAGGGATGCTCATCGGGTCTTGGGATCTTAAACTCTAAGTTCAGGTCATCGATGTCGCACTTCAAGCACAATTCAGCGAGAGACTGGCGCGTCGTATTCGACGACCTTACCCTGGAAAAATAATCCATGTCCAACTCTTCTAGTGAACTTGCCTCATCCTTATCCGACTCCCCCACTATAACCGAGAGGACATAATCGGCCTCTGCGTTCTTCCTAGAGCCCTCTGCTCCGCCTTGAGGGTAGTTCTCATCAAGTTCAGCATCATCTTCGTCCCGAAGATGAAGGATTTCAAAAGACCTCCTCCTGGTCGACAAGCCCACGTCGTTCGACATAGCTTCATCTTTTATAAATATACTAAAATCCTCGTCGGAAATTTAACAAAAAACCCACCGGAAAAACCTAGCGCGGCGGAGGTCCACGACGGAATAACCAAAAAATGTAGAAGGGAGTTTCGGAGAGAAAGGAGAGCGATTACCTACGCAATTACGGAGAGAAAGAGAAAATAATGAGGATAATAGAAAGGGGAGGAAAATTTATAGAGATGACGTGGAATACGAACAGTCTAAAGGGGATAAACATTTATGGCGATAACGTGGAGTACGAACAATCTCCATAAAGTAACAAAACGCCTCAATTCCACCGACCACGTGGCACGATATCATTCGCGATACATAAGTCAAAACTTGCAGAACTTCTCCCATAAGCTATGATCTGAATTCTCTCTCGGCCTTGCGTTCGCCACTTCCGCGAAAGAAACATGGCCGACCTGGGGGAACTAACTGTTTGGCATGGGTTAGCACACATGTAAAAGCCGACGACCTGAAAGATAAACAAGCGGGTACCACCCAGAATGGAGACGCGCAGATCTTGGAGTCATATTCATCGCGGGTCCCACTGCATAGTATCCCAGCTACTATAAATAGGATGGTAGCCCCACTAAGAAAAGGACCAAAAAAACTTCAAAAGAGAAGACTGAACCAAAACTTTCCAGAGGGCACCGTAAATACTGTTCAAAAGATCAGATCGGACGAACTCATGGATAGTCGACCAGAAGCTCTTGAAGATAAGATCATCACCTCCAAAATAGCCTCGTCGCCTCCACCAACATTTGACACTCAAAACAAGAGAATACCTCGTCGCCTCCACAACATTCGACACTTAAGGCAAGAGATTGCCTCGTCGCCTCTACCAACAATCGACACTCAAGACAAGAGGTTGTCTCGTTGCCTCCATTCAACACTCTATACTCAAGATAAGAGGTTGCCTCATCGCCTCCTCTCGTCAGACAACGCTGGAAAGATTGCCTTGTCATCGCCGCCTGTCAAGTAGCACTCAAATCCATGATTGCCTCATCAATAAAGCATAACTTTGCCAACAAAGATATTGCCTTGTCGACACAGGATCGCCTCGTCGAGACTGAAAGCCGACCAGGTGTTCAGCCAAAGACCACGTCGTCGAGAAGAAACCACCACGTCATCCCTAATAGTCAACCATACGTTCAATCAAAGGATCGCCTCATCAACGAGCGTAGTCGACCCGAAGACTAGTCAAAAAGGATGTCTTGTCATGACAACCCGCCGACTCGAAGAGCATTATAGAAAAGCCTTTCCTTCTAGTGCCACACACCTACGAAGAACCAAAGGATCATTCGCCAAGTCTCTGCCTCGTCGACAACACTTGGCTGGCAACTCACAAAATCGAAGCTCACTTAGCCCCTGCTTCACAAACTCTCAAAGACAAAAAGATCAAGTCAAGCAAGACTTTGTGTGGCTGATTCAACAATTATAAATAAAAAAGTTAATTCTAAATCATGCATTGAATAACGCTCCCTAAAATGTTTAAAAGTTACACCCTAAACCTCAAAAATTGTAATTCCTACAAAACTAACACCCAAATTTTTGATAGTGAATCAAAATCCAAAATTTTTAAATTTTTAATCCTTAAGATTCAATATTAATGTTGGTGATATATAGAAGAAAATTGTTTTTATGATATTATTGGAACAATCAGATTATGAGTTTATAGTATATTTGTCCTACAAACTAGTTTTGAATTGACAAAGAATCAAAATTTAATGAAAAGTATACATAAATAATTTTTTTACAACTTAACCTAATCTATGTCATCCATCATAACTATGTCATTGTTGACGGACTATATTTTTACTGTGAATGGTGGATTATTTCATAAAATGGATAATTACATTTTAGTAAATTATTAATGATTTTACTGCGCTCATATTTTTAAAATGATGTAAGTAAATTTTTATTCTACGTAGCATTTTTAATATATAAATATATATATATATATATATACAAAATAATAAAATTTCAAGTAAAACAAGCATATAAAATTTTCACTATAAGCATTAGAACTTATAACCATAATAGACATTTTAGACTAAAGTTATTGTTAAAAAAGATTATTTTAAACTTTAAAACTTTTTTGTGTCGACATTACAAATTAATTACAGTATTTCCACTAGCAGGGAATCAATTTTAAAACTTTGTACATATGTTTTGTCTCCTTTGTTTTTTCTTTCTCGTTTTCTTTTTTGTTAAAGGATTTGCTATTTAATACTTATATAGAGCCAGAATAGCTCAATTACAATTTTCAGGATTCAAGCCCAAACACACAATACATTCAACCCAAACACAACATTTTCGGTTTGGGCTTCTAAGCCCATTAAAAAGTCCGGGCCCAATAGTAATGAAATCCTAGATCCCTGAATTAGGTTTGAGAACCAAACCCTAATTAGCTGCGCCGTTAACTGCGAACGCCGCCGCCAGAGATGACCGTCGACGACCCGACAACAGCACCGAGATGGCTGCCACTGCCACCCACCGAAGCTGTCGAGTTGGAGAGGAGACAGATTCAGGTCTTCGTATGCGCCTCAGTCGCCGTCGGGAAAGAAAAGTAGGAGTCCGGCGAGTTGAGGACGGCGACAGAGGTCGTCGGATCTGGAGAATCTACGAGACACGGTGGTCACAGTCCTCACGGGACCACCGCCCATCGAAGCTTCCTTCACCGTCGACCGTCTAAAGCCAACTTGCCTCGAGGTTCCTCCTCCCTCGTCGTACTGTCCGTTGCACAGTGCTTCCGTATACAGATCTGGTCGGATCCGCTTCGCTGCACCACCGCTTCCCACCTCTTCAACAACTCCGATGAAAATGATGTGAGAGGTTTAATGCAGAGATGAGAGAGCTTGAACTGAAAGCTGCAACTCGTAGAAGGCCGCCGGCGCTGGTCTCGCCGACAACCCCGGGGATCGCGGTGCACGGAGGAGATGAGCTGGAGAGATGTCGTTGAAGCTCCGCCTCTCTCTTAACGTCGGAGAAGAGTCTAGAAGAGCCCAGAAGAATCACCGAAGGGAGAGAGAATTAGAGAGAGAAGCTTTTTTTTCCCTTACTAAGTTTCGTTTTTCTCATTTTCTTATATATCTTTCTTTTATTAATTTCTTCCCATTTTTTTCCTCTCACTTTTTTCTTTTTTTGTATATTTTAAATCAAACACAACTTTCTCTCCTCTTTATAATATTTTTTATATGTAAAAAAAATAAGCGTTTCATGTTTATTTTATATATTTTGGATTGCTTTTACTAAAAACATAATCAGTTTGCATACTATACATGCTTTTAAAAGTGATTTCATAGCATTATAGCGAGTAACTTATCTTCTTTTCTTTTTTTTGTAATGTGAAACTTTATTCCAACAAAAAAGCCTTTTTACAAAGAATGAGGTTTGTACTGAATGAAAAAATTAAGTTGCTGAAAAATCAAAGAGAAAAATTTGTTTAAGTCATTCTTGATCTAAACCACTCCTGGAGCAAGTCTGGAAATGGAAGATGTCGACGAACTCGAAGTGAGGAGATCTTGGTCTTAATAGACTGTTCAATAAGCCTTGTAAGAGTGGTGGATGTATTCGGTTGCTGACCATGACGACGTTTGTTCCGTTCTAGCCAAAGAGTATGAATCGCACATTGAAAACAGAGCTTCAACAGCAGCAAGTTGGTAGTTATCTTTTTTCTCTCTAAAAAGCTTCTCTCGACCCTTGTAGACAACAAATCACAACTTGCGTTTTTTTGTCGACTATGTCCGGCGTCTTATAGACGTCGGCATCATGCTATGTAATACTTATAATCTTATACCCTCTGTTTTCTTCCCTCCAACCTTATGCTTGTAATTCGTGTTAGATATTGGTTGGCACGATATCAAAGTGATCACACGAAGCTTCTGAGAATTTCTCCAATGAGGATATCTTTGGTAAACATCTCTCAATGTTCGGCATCGTTCATTGTCGTCGTTGGTGATGTCGGGAAGACTTGCTCTTCTCTGTAAGCTTCCATCGCTTTCCAATCGCTAATCAACATCAATCAGACATGGGGCTTAACAATATGCAACGTGTGTGATCAAGAAATTTTTCCACGTGCTTCAGTTATTAGTGAAGGCTTTTATGGTAGCATAAGCAACTAAATGGGACATTGGCCCAAGGCCACATAGATTTTAAAACTAAATAGGCCACATATACTTTTATTTTAACATGTTTAAAGTTTTTTGTCAAAATATTTTAATCATAAATTATATAATAAAAATATATAAGAGAGTTTCTTACATAGATTGACTTGAGAAAAGTTTAAAAAAATTCAATTCACAAAACTGATATAGATTTAAATCTAAAAATATTCAAAATTAGTAAATACATCTAAATTATAAAGTTAAATCTAAATCCAAATCGATATAAATCTAATTTCTTAAATATCTTTTTTTTTTCTTTTTTTCTAACGATTTTTGATACCTCTTACATTTTTTTTTTATAGCAAAAACATAAAACAACAACAAAGAAAACAATAAACTTATTTCAACGTTGAAATAATTTTATTTTAGTTAACCTTATTTTGTCAGGGATTATAAATTTAGTTTTATATACCTAAAGGTTTTTAAATCTGAAATTAGTAGTCTTACTTTTGATCTATATCTATAAAGAAAAATATGTGATTTCAAAACTAATAAAATTAAGTTAAGTTTAAAAATGATTTTAGTTAAAAGAAACACAAATTATATTTTCGAATATTTATTTTTTGTTTTGATTATCTCTATTATATATTATATATGTTTTGAAGCAATATAATTTTTATGTAATTTAATATTTTTATAAAAGACCATAATTTATTAATTTGTCCTAAGTCTCAATGAGTCTTGTCACGATCTATCCGGAAGAAGATTATGGGCAATGTGCTATTTTTAATGGTGCTTAATATCTTCTATCATCTAGCATGTGTCATCAATTTTCTTTGTATTAGGTTTATGTTAAGTTGTCATCTCGTTTTCTTAATGGTCAGACAAATGATTCAACTAGAGTTCTACACCCATCTTTGGCTGGTTTTACCATTTTCACCGATTTTATATATTTCATCAGGGTGTAATCCTGCTTGGCAATGTCCCATTATTGTTCAAAATATTTAAAGTTTAGAGCATTTCATTGACATGTCTTCAGGTCCTCTACTCGTTGTACATGAGTTTCTCTTACTTTATAATGGGTTTATGGTACTCTACAGGGGCTAATTTAAAATCAAATATTAGTGGATGCACCAGATTAAAAAACTTAAATCTTAGGTGCAACAAAGTAAAATTTTTGATTTGAGTGCTAGATTTTTTTGTTTTTTCTCATGAATTTTTAAAAACATTAAAAAATAATTGGGTGCATGTGCAGCCATAAATCCTTCTTTAGATTCGCCACTAGTACCCTATGATGGGCTTTTTATGTACTTCTTGGTGTGTTGTTGACCTTTAATAAAATCAATATACAAAAAGGAAAATGTCATAAATTTCTTTTTTGATAAACTAACATGATAGAGATTTGTGGACACGAGATCATGTCTACGAGTCCATTCCAACGATATCATACATATTATATTAACAATGTCTACGTTGATTTAAAATATGCGCTTAAACTATTTATGTAGATAAATCTTCAAATGTCTACATAAATACTGTTTCTGAATTTTGGTCCAGCAAGTTAGAGACAATGGATGGACAATTGTTGGTAGATTCTAGTCCTCCAAAAATGACAATCATAGATAGAATTTCGTCCAATAAAAACAACAATCATGGATAAGATGTTATTTTTAATTATTATTTAGTGCTCCACGATATCATGTTTACACAATATTTTTAGGGGACACAATTTATTGTCCAATCACTTTTCAATATACAGTCCTCCAATTATCATGTTGGGTTATGAAGATTTGATTATATATAAAGCAGATCGATCGATCTACAAGGCTGAAAGTTTCCAGGGACTGCATATCGATCTCTATGATCAATCCCAAATGGCAGAAATCACATGTACATGAAGATCTATCAATCCCTTTTAAGAGAAGATCGACCGATCCTTCCACAGATCGGTTGATCCATGTGTGCCCGAGAAAAATTGAAATATTTCCATAATTTGCACAAGTGGTTTTCAAACAATTTAATTTTAGATTTTCTTAGTTTTTTCCCCAAAAAAATTCATAAAGGCCATTACAGGGTTTAACAATGTCTAAGGTTTAAAATAAACCTCAATGAATAGAAGAGTAACTAAAGAACCCAAATAATAAAGCTTTTATACCAATCTCAGAGATTGCCTATGTTCTTCCTCAAAAAAGCCACGTAACCATCTCGGGAACCCAGTCGGTACGTATGATGGGAACCTACCCTCTCGTGTCATACTATGATCAATTTGGAAAGCTCCAACATTGCACCTTTTTTCTTCAAATTGAAGACACCAATTTGGCTTGTTGCCTGTAAGTGATAAAATCGGTGATAAGAAACCCAACAAAGCTGGATACTCGTTAGGCTTATACAACGTTTTAATTGTGTCCAATGAAGAACAAGCAATTATCAATTTATCATGATGAAGGTCGTTCATACTCTGTACTGCCCATTCACAGCCTTTAAATTTTGCTTCTGATAGAGAGAATATATTAGAGTAAGACCTTCTATTGTGCATAAGAACCTGTCTTTCAGAGTTACGAAGAACCCATGAAGCTCCAGAGATAGACCGATCTTTAGACCAAGAAAAGTTGAGATTACACTTTTATTCTCCATTAGGTGGACCTCTCCAAACCGATGCAGCATTCTCCTGTTAATCTACTTGACATTTACTAGTCTTATCTATCTGTGCAACTTTCCATTGATTTCTGCAATTCAAAGCAATGTCATGATTTCTTGAGTTGAGCTTAAGGTGCCTTCAAGGAGCAGCATATCGAATTTCCTATGAAATTATGTGGTTTCGGTTCATGGTGAAGAGATGATTCATGTTCTCATAAATCGAGGAACTAAATCCATCTGATCATGAGGAAGCCAAGAAAGCTCCCACACTTTCGAGCAAATGAACACGTGAATAACATATGATTGATTGACTCTTCCTCACCGCATTGAAAACAACCATCAACAATCATGTAATTTTCTACGAATTTGAATGCTTTTTTTAAATTTAATTGATTTTTATGAACTTAATGAATTCTTATAAATTCAAATAATTTTCTATGAATTTAATTGATTGCTTATTAATCCATGTAAAATTATATATATATATATAAATATATATATATATATAT
>OVAV01002854.1:0-10603 GCA_900406375.1 Iberis amara
TAACATATTATTAATTTTTAAGTATCAAAATGGGTAATTCGAGTACCCGGATAACTACCCTTACCCGATCCATACCCGTTTTGGAAAAAATTCTTGACCCAGACGGGTAATTATCGATACCCATACCCGATCCTTTTCCGAAAATATGGGTCGAGTATGTGTTGGGTCGGGTAATCCGNCCTTAAAATTTGCTTTTTATGTTTGTATTTTTAGAAAAACAATATAATGGTATTTTTGAAAATTTTGAGTGTTTTATTTTTGGAATTTGAACTTTTTTTTAGTGGTATCTCAAATAATTTCTCTTGATTAAACCAATAATATAATTTCTACCAGGATTTTAAAATCATTAATCAATAACAAAATTTCTAAATTTATTAAAATTCTAATGACTAATATTAAAAACTCACGGTTTCTTTATCCAGGACCCAAACCTACATAAACTATTTTCTGAACAAGTGACATCGACTACTCCTCTAGTCACTAAATCACATCAACATATGCAACAACAAAGCTGTCACTTAAAAGCACAAACATTGAAGCTATGCATTACTCATAGTAGAGAACAAGTGTGACAAAACAATGGTGGATTTGTAAAACATAGAACAGATTCGGATCAAACTTTACGGGTTATTAAACGCTTTGCTTTTCAGTTTTATTCGGAACTTGGGAAGAGGACGGGCTTCTGTTGCTGTTGCTGATGGTTCAGCTTCTTTTTCAACTTTGATCAATATGGCACCATCACTTGGTCCTTCTGGTTTCGCATCCGAAACTCCCTCTATCTTCTTTATAGCTGCATCTGAAGTGTTGCTCATAAGCTTTGCTATTTCTTTTTCTTTTTGTTTCTTCTCTTTCTTTAACCGTTTCTTCTCTTGATAAACCGGATCTTCTCTTTTTCTCTTCTTCTCTTTCTTTTCTTTGTCTTTCTTCTTTTCCTTTTCTTTACCAACCGAAAGTGTTTGAAGGCTCGCGTATTTCTGTTGCGACGCCTCATTGACTCTATGGTCTTGTGGTACGAGTTGTTCTTGGTTATTATCTGCTTTTGGGCTTGTGGGTATCTTCCCAGACTCAGCAGTACACTGTAACTCTTTCCCAGAAGTATCGCATTCGCTTACAAATTTTACACTACCGATGCTTGCAGTCATGCGAGAACCAACATCATGACATGAGTTTACTTCCTCTACGTGGTTCTGATTGCTTATGCTCACAGCATCGGTTGAGATTCTCTGTGGAGCGTCTACAGAAGCTGAACTAGTTTGTCCTCGGTCTATATCTTGTCGCACCACTATTCCTTGAGATCTTTCCATTGTTCGTGCTGATCCCTCGGCTCTACTGGTTGCACCAGATGGTCTGACCTTAATCCGTATAACAGACTTCTTGATCTCGTGACTAACTGACACCACCTCAGGTTCTTTTTGTGGTTCCTTTGTTAGAGGATTTGCTTCCCTGTTAGCTAACTCTTCAGCTGGGGCTTCACCATCTGATACAATCTCATGAACAACAGGATTTTCTTGTGAAGGTTGGTTTCGATTTTCTATGGGAGGTTCAAGATGCTGTGGCTCATAAAATGATGGTGCAATAGGTTCTGGCTGTTCGGGTTCAGGAGCAATAGGCATGAACATTTCCTCTGATCTTATCGGAACACCAAAAGGAGCAATGTCCAGCGATTTTCCTTTGGCATCTCCAAGTGTCAAAAGTGACGGCCCACCACCATCTGCTTCCGGAACTGAAAACACATTCTTCGCTTCAATGCAGGCTTCCACATCAACAAGTAGTAAAGGTTTTTCTTTGGGCACTCCAAACAATGTTGGGGGTCTGAAAATAAGATAACAAGATGTATATTCTGTTCAGAACGACTGAGCTATAATATTTTTTAAGTTCAACTGCTGCCTACACACTACCATAATGAATAAGGAAACAGATGCACTACATGAGAAAGAGTACTTAAAAAATGATTGCAATAGGCCACATACCTTCCAGCGAGGATTTGAAAAATGCAGAACAAGTGGTGGCGAAGAAATTCATTGTTGAATACCACATGGCTCTTGAAAAGATGCAGCAAATCCAGAAGACTAACAGTATCAACATAATCATCTGAGTCAGATCCAACTGATATTTGACATAACCGCATTGTGTGTACGCACAATTTAACCTGCCCTGTAATCAAGCGACTAAATATATAAAACGGAAAAAAATGAACTCTACCGGAACTAGAAAGCTGCTATGTTCTAGCAATAGAATGTAACCGAACCTCTTAAAGATGACTCTTCTACCACATATTTCATAAACAACGAAAGTGCAGAGCTTATGCCTTTGGATTGGTATTCAATGTCAAGAAGTGCCCGACTTGCTTCTATGCGAACTTGCAATATCGTATCCGAATTTCGGAAAGGTTTGATTAGTTTACAGATGTGTTCCTAAAGTCAGTAAATTGCAGCTATTAATGCTATAATAGATGGTATCTATGTTATCCAGAGCACTTACAAAAAAAAAAAAGGAAAAACTTACGAAACTGATGGAGTCAGAAAGCTTGAGAGCAATCTGTGCCAACGTTCGGATGCAGCTAATTGTCAAGATGCCACTGTAGCTTGGCATCAGCCTATTACATTTGTCTCCCACATGCTCTTAGTAAAATAATTTTGTTAATATCTATTAAAGCATAAACATCAGACAAGAAGTTACCTGTCAAACTGCAAGAGTCTGTCAATGCGCTTCAGAAGAGGGGCCAAGAACGTTATACTCTGCCAGAAAATCAAAGAAACGAGAAGTAATGACCAATAAAAACATGTATCACACTAATATATTGAAGTTCT
The DNA here is from genome assembly GCA_900406375.1 of Iberis amara. Taxonomy (NCBI): domain Eukaryota; kingdom Viridiplantae; phylum Streptophyta; class Magnoliopsida; order Brassicales; family Brassicaceae; genus Iberis; species Iberis amara. The sequence goes on from OVAV01002854.1 coordinate 2,811, forward strand.
GAATTGACATCTTTGCAAAGAACTAATGATATGATGCTTCACTTTTTCTCATAATCACCTTCGTCCTCCAAGACCAAATAGTTTATTTCTCACAGACGTATGAGATGTCCATAAAGCTATATTAATCAATAAAGCTCCAAAAGAATTTACAGCTATATACTATCTGATAAACCATGGAGTAGTTTTCTCAAGATAACAATCACACACCTGTTGACCAAATTCAAGATCACCAACTGACTGGACAAGCACAGCAAGCCAGAATACATCAGAATAGGGATTTCCACTGTTGTCATTGTACTATAGAAAATGTAAGAAAAAGTGGAATCAGCACTAGTGAATAAATTGGACTATAAACAAGCAAAAGAAACGTAGAGAACCCACATTTTGATAGACGAAAGAAAATCACAGTAGGTAATACAGGCTAGCCAACTTTTATATGAAGGTACCCTATTTTACAATAGTCCATGGCAGAACTAAACAATGAAGATGTATACCTTCAGAAGTTGTAAGATAAATTCAACAGCTTCTCGAGGGCTTTTCTCCTCAGCACCCCTAACCACTGCAATGGCATGTGGAATGGCCTAAGACATAGCAAAGTAAAAACATTTTAAAAGACAGCATGCTAACATTACTGCACCAAAAAATAATAAATACAACTCAATCCAGAAGCCCCCCTACTGAGGCATTCTATCGCAAGCTTCAAAGTTTAAAGAGAAGAAATGGATTCAACCTAATAATAACCAATAAGACACTGACACTAACCAAACGAAACAGAAGAGTTTAAATGTTAGAAACCATAGTATTAGGAGGATGGCAATGAATAACCCCAGAGAAAGGCAGGCTAAGAAGTGAAAAACAAGGAACCCCACCCCTTTGCCTAATACTCCTCCAAAAGTTTGAACACGAAAGGAGGCTTCTGGGACTTGCAACACTTTCTATTACGTTGGCTAAATATTCATTAATGTGCTAAACTACCATTACATATAAAATAAAGAACCCTAATATCTTTTTCAGGAGGTACCTAATTTATGTACAAAATAATAGGCAATGCCATCTCCAACTGACAGCTGAGATAAATGTGACATTACCCTACCTCAAGCACAAAATATTCTGGGAAATCACGGAAGTCATTCGGCCTGAAATAAGAATATCAGTTTTAGGAGAAATCTTCCGCTGGATAAGAAAGAGAGGTTCAAATATTAAAAGGCTCCAATCTCACTTGGGAAGTCCAATCTCTGCATCGAATCTTCTACTTTTATAAAACTTTATTAGATGTTGCAGACCCGCCCAGTCAGTCTCCTGGTAGAAATAGAAATGATCTTGAATTAACAATTGCACTAAGACTCGTTTCAAAGGATACAGCAAGCAAGAAGTGCAGGTGACCTTTAGAAAGATGCATTTTACAGAAAGAAGCTGAAAGAGGGCATACTATGCAGTCTAAACCGATAGACATATCCTCATAAGTTATAAAGAGAAGCAAATAAAAACTGGTAAATAAAGAATTCCTAATCTGATAGTTTGTAGCACTACCTTTTGGTAATTGCACTATTTGGGAATCTCAAACTAGCTATTTATATCAACAAATTATAAATTCCATTACCATACCTCACATCAGATTGAACAATTTATCTCATACCTCAGATGCCGTTTTAGCCAATGCAAAAGCTGCCGCAATCCGTACTCTCCAGAAGACCTACAAGTCACAATACTTTCTTGGAGAAACGAACTTCATCTTCAGACTGGTTTAGAGACAAGTACACAAGCGACGGACAAACCTTGGAGTCTGTGAGAATATTATTGAGTGCATTCACAATTGAAAATGAGTGTTGTTTTAAAACTTCCAGTGACGCAATTGCTTGTGCCTGAGCAACAACATCTCCATCCTTCTCTAATTGACTGACCTAATCCACAGTCACAGAAACCAACATGTGTGAGAAAGGTGTAGTCAACAAATAAGTGTTGGATCTTCAGATGGCCAAATTTACAGGACAACACACACACACAAATAGAGAACGACTCAGTTAGATAATACCTAAGCAACACAGTTCATGAGCTTTCTTGTCATGAACGAACCATGCAGGGTGTAAGATAAAGTACACAACATATTTTCAAGAAGTGTCAGACCAGATCTCTTACCCACATTTGTAGGGGTTGGTGAAGGTGGACCTCAGCAATATATTCCATCTCAGGGTCAGCTTTAATCCAAGCCAAGGGAGACTCAATGCTGCAGTGAAAGATTCAATATTTCAGTGTTGTTGCATGGGAACAAACATACCAGGACTGGCAGAAATAGTGTATTACAGCAACCCACCTTGATTTATTTTCTAAAGGTGCTACAATATCAACATTCTCGTCAGTCCCATCAGGTTTCCCTCCCTTCTTTGGTTTTTGATAGCGCTTAGCAGCAAGTTTAGAATGACATGGTAATTCCAGTAGCTGCCATCTGTCCCCAGCCATAGGCAACTTTGGATGATCAGACATTCCATCAAGTTCATAAACCCTAATACTCATAATACCGGGCCAGCCAACATCCACATCTCGGTTTTCTGCATCAGAAGTAACACCGGTAACTGATAATCTTGCATCCAGTGACGCCGTGCATTCGCGCAGAGCAGCCATTTCAACAATATTTTTTCTCTTGTTGTAGGACAAACCAATTCTGTTATATCAAAGCACCAATCAAGAAACTTAAGATAAATTTAAAGAAGATAAAGGTATCCATTGAATTACAAAAGAAAGAAACTCATAATTATATACCTTAGCACTGGACAGCCACACGATGCAACCCATCGCTGAAAAAAATCTTTGAGAAATGGACGCTCAAGATTTCCTATCTTATTAGCAAATTGCCGGAACTGTATCTCAAAGGTGAAATTAGAAAATCATAGATATTAGAAACTGAGTTAGAGAAACCAAGCTAAAAGAGAATCGGTGAGCTAGTTATGGTTGGAATGCCATATCAAGTTATAGTTGACAGGTTGGGTAGCATATTTACGACATAACTGAGAAGTATATCAAGTCACAAATGAGAGACATCAGTAAAAAAACGCTCTAGGAGCAGAAAATATTCAGTAGAGAAAAGCTCTTAAAGAGGAAGTCCCAGAATGTGTGCTGCCTTTAGTGTTCTCAACTAACCAAACATCTGGTTACTAGTTAGATGACTATCTTAGAACTGCATGTACCCCAGGTATATGGATTTTAGATTGACAGTTCAAGATTCTTACAAATACTTTTTGTTTTCTCTATATATATACACCAACTAAAACTAAAGGAAATGTGTGGCTCGATCCAAACTTGTAATAAATAAAAAAAGCAGCTTATCTGAAAAAATAGTCATGATACCTCCTTCGTGCTAAGGGACCGTATAGCACTCGATGGCTCCTTGGCTCGAGAAATAATTTTTTGCAAAATCTGTAAATCATTGAGTAGATAAAGATTATTAGTCACATCAGTAAGAAAACCGACAAGAGTATATTCCTGGAAAAGGATAGCACCATATCCATACTTTACGGAAGGAGTCCGAACCCATTTGCTTCTCCAACATCTGAAGGACTGCTCCCTTCAAAAATAAGCCAGTGAAGAATTATCCTTCATAACATACAAATGCATGCAAGATCATGTAGAGTATGGTAAAATTATGCCAACAAACTCATACACGCCTACACAAATTTGCACAGGGATGATGAAAAAAAGAAAAGAAAAAGATTGCTTACTGATTTCCACGATCGTATCTTCCCATTCATCCCAATAGAATGAGTTCCAAATAGGTCCTTGCAAGAAGGAGATGCACTCAAACACATCGCACCACTATCATCAGCTTTGCAGACAGCACAATTTGCCTGCATTTGCATCAAAAAGAAAATTAGGAGAATCCAGATAAGAGGTTCATGGTTTCATTCAGAGTAGGTTACAGACGTGACTAGGGAAGATTTGCACAAGTAGTAAGATAAACCTTGTATCTCCGGTATCGAGCTTCATTATTTCCCAAAAACTGCTTGATAAACATATCCGTTAAGAAACCAGAAAGGCCATCGAGGAGCCACTCTATTATAACAACATGGACAATCATCAATCACAAGATTACATCCTTTGACAAGAAGCTGATAAAAAAGGGTAAGTGTAGGAAAATGTCACAAGCCTACCATCATTTGGTGAATCAGGAGTAATATAAACTCCAAACCACTGTTTTGCTAAGGCAGAAGCAAGTTTAATACGTGTATCTATTGTCTGCAGAGATAATTTTAGGTCTATGAGATACGTGCATAAAGGAACTACTAAGATTACAAAACAGCAAGAAAAGAAAAAAAATCTTCCAGTAAAGCAGATATAAGTAAAATACAAACAACAGATAAATTCAGCTTGCAAAATTCAAAGAAATGGCGTGGAAATATATTTAACATGCTCTAAACAAATTCTGCTCTGGTTGTTCCTTCCATTTGTTATAATATTGACATTTCAAACGACTATATCATATCATCTAACCCCAGGCCAATTCAAGAGGAAACAATACCTGATCAATAACTCTCTCATCATATAGCACGTGTGAGCTAAAGACACTCAAGGAAGCTCCCAGAGTCGAGGAGCAAACAACGATTTCAGGATTTAGAAAGACTTGCTTGTAAAATCCAAAGGGAAATTTCGCGCTTAAATAATCCTCATAGTAGCTGTAGAAGTTCATTGTCCATTAGAAAGAGAAAAATACTTAAATTCAGTTGGACTACAAAAAGTTGCCAAGATACAAATTAAATGACCTATAAGCTTCATGGAAAAACTCCATTGTATTACGAAGCCTAGAGAGATCATGCGGCAAACAAAAGTTAGATATGAGAAAGTTGGTCTGATCTGGAAGGACCTCCAGTGGCCCAGCCACTAAAGACACCAACCGGGGAGCAATAGGAATAACTAGTTCGTAAACATATGTTTTTCGAGTAGTATCTTCTTTGCACATAACCTGAAAAGTGTGAAGATTAAAGAAAACATCTCATACACCATCTTGGGAAATTACTGATAAGATAGAATTAAGGGACATGAAAAACATGTTCCACAGACTTTTAGTTTTTTAGATAGTTTTGCCTATATGACTATACGGAAACAGAGAAAACTCTGACAATGTAAACAATTAAAACTCTTCCAGGTTTTGCAATCCGAGATAGTTAACCTTAAGAATAAAAGGGCATTGGATATGACTTCTTTCCTATAGAAATCAAACCAAATTTGAACACACATTGACTTGCGCTTAAAACACCGATATGAAAAAATAGCAATTCCTCCAATCCATTCACACACGAAAGATATAGCAGCTTACCTGGTAAAGTAATTTCCCAACGCTGACAGCCACAAAGTTGTGCGGAACAGTGAATTCCAAATTGAAACTGCATCCAACATAAAGTTTATAAAGGAAAAGGGATAAACAGGTTAAAATACCCACTCTTAATGTCGAGAAACAATCTTTGAAAACAAATACCTGCAGCGATGGTACTCATCATCTATACAAGGAAACCAACAGCGGGCACGTCTCATCTGGTTATCAGTATGCACAATGTTCTCATCAAAATGAATTCCTGCCTCTATTTTCTCTATCCAGTAGTTAATTCGAATCAATTTAACATTCTGCACCACATGAGCATACACCAATAGTTAAACAGAGGACAGCTCTCACTTGTAAATCCTAGCAAAACATATGAGAATCCAAAAATATGCAAAACCACCAATAGCTACAATGTTAATTGCAGTTCTTCACGTTTCAATTATGAATATGGTAACTTCATATTTAGCATCAATCGAGTACAAGAACAGATAGCCTATTAGGTGTTATCATTGGACCACAAAAGCATTAAAGGTCATTGAAGAGTAACAGAGCATAGCTGAACACTAGGTCTCGTTACCTATAGTCATGTTACTTTTAGCATACATCACAGTTTATTATTCAAACCACTTAAAAGCAGTTTGTGTGATTATAAGTTCATTACATCTCATATGATAGATGGAGAGAAACAGAACAATACTTGTTTTGCCTCTCCGGATGATTGTGAACCATTCTCTAAAGTCACGTTATCTAGCTGTTCCGACAAATCCTTAGAGGGCTTGCAACAGTTGATCAGTAAATTTGCTGTGTCTTCTCTCTTAAGAACCCCAACATATTCCATGGCTGCAACATCAGCTGCAGAAGCAGGGTCTGAGACTGAGTTCCAGTTACTCTCGGATTCAGAGTTTTGATTGTGCGGATAGTACTCAAACACAGTGGGTTCGCCATCTACCAAGACACTCTCAATTCCCAAGTTCTCGGCGTGTAGTCCCACAATCCCAATATCTGGCACACTTACTTCTAACTCTGTGTAACTATAAAGAGCCAAATTTACCATGAAAATGCAGCAAATAGTGAAGAATAAAAACACTGGACTTATCTAAACGGTGAAGACTCAACCGCAAGAATCTAATTCTTTAGATACAACCTTGAGCTTCTCTATGAAATTGGACAAGCCCCGAATATTTAAACGCAGTAGATTTCTAGCAGAAATCGCAAAGAATACTACTGGTGCAAAATTCAATTTCTTCCCAAAATTAAGGTTTCTTTTGCCCGAATTACATTTAGCAGCCACAAATCACATTCACGCACTTGTTTATCGAATGGAAAATAGAAAGCGAAAGAGGGCGACGAACCCGTAGATTTGGCGTTTTATGAAGTCGATAGAAAGACAAAGCTTCTGGTGAAGAACTTTGGCTCCGGTGTTCTCCGAAGGCTTTGCGCCAGAAGCTTCCTCGTTCTTCGGTTTCCGAGCTTTGGCCATGTTTCTTCTCCGCCGAGAAATTAACCGGAGAGTAACCTTTTAATACAGGCATACAGCCATCGATAATTAGTTCCTTTAAATTACAGAGAACTCCTATATGTTTTGAAATTATTAAATTATTGCCTATCATTTTCTAAATGTAACAACCTTACGCAAAAGGAATAAAGGATGTTCGTTTTATGGGCTTGGTTACAACATATTCAAACCTGGCCCATTAGTTAACCTAACAAAACAATATCAACTTATTTGTTAACCATTTTACTTATTGTTAAACAGTGTTCACATTTATATACTTAAGTGTTTTGAATATAATTATATATTAATTCCTAAAAATTGGCTAGTTGTATATTTTTGTGACTTTTATTTCAAGAAAATATAAGTTTTCAGTAACTTTTTCCCATTACGTAATTTATTTTCAATTTTTTGCATAGGAGTTGATTATTTTTATTCAGAAAGTATGTAATATAACTGTAAAGTAAAATTTTTATTTGATGATCATTATATCCAAAAAAACTAATTCGCTGGTTACAAGGAAAAATGTAAAATATGTCGTAAAACCTTCGTTAATAAACATTATCGACAAATAAATTTAAATATAAAAAAACCAAAAATTTATAATAGCATTAAAATCTAAAATTTAAACCCTAAATCTTGGTTGACAAAAAAAACCCTTAACCTCAAACTTTACTTCTTCAAAATTAAATTCTAAACTCTAATTAGTGAATTCAGACCCAAAAATTTAACTTCTAAATCCTTAAATTCACTTTTTGATTGTGGTATTTTTGGAACTTTTTGAAATATGTGGTATATTTGTCCAACTTATAGTTTTTTGTGGTATTTTATGGTATTTCTCTATATTATTTATATGTGTAGATATGTTAATCCTCAACATACAACAATAATAAAACCATATATTATATTATTCTATATAATTATGGTTTTGGTGCTCAACCTTTAACATAATTAGTTTATATGATTTCTCGTCTATTTTAGGAATGAGTTTTT
>OVAV01002855.1:0-10602 GCA_900406375.1 Iberis amara
TTGAATAAGTTTATTCAACACCCCATTGTACATGGTCTTAGCTGTCTAACAATGTGTTTTTGTGTCTTTTGTTCCTTCTTTCGTTTTTTATTTAAAACTATTATCATCATTATAATATTATCACTGATTCGATTTTTCTCAAAATTGATGCACAAACATTTGTTGTGCAACTGTTTACGTTTGTGTTACTAAAGCATGTTCATTTTAAAATTAAAGTATAGCTTGTATTTTTATAAATACAATCTTGAAATTTAAATGAGTTGATTTTGTTTTACAAGTTATTCCGAAAATGTTGTATATATGGTTGTTTTGTAGTGTTTGAATCTTACCCTTAGATCCATAATTTATTTCGTTTATTATAGAGGGTCAGATATTATAAATTATAATTATGATAATAATTAATACCTATACAATACAACAAGAATACAATAATAATAATTGTAGATCTTGTTTGGACGTGAAAAGTACCACACCTAAGTTATGGACCCTGTTTGTTAGGTGGTGGCAGAAATACTTAAATTCCAAACAAAACAAAAAAATACACTATATTATTATTTATATAATTGCATAACATAACCCAAAAAAAATGAACTATAGCTTGTTGATATATGCTGTAAAACTAAAACTAATTAGTCACTTTTTTGTAGTGTACTAAAACAAGGATCAAAGCTTCTAATCAAAAATATTGTGATGAATTTAAAAGATACTAAATTTACAAATGATAAATAAATAAAATAAAAGAACATTAAAGAGTGAAGAAGATTCGGGCGATACTTTGCATGGCTGCACATGATATGAAATGAAACATGTGACTTTTAAGACAAACCACAATTATTTTTATCCTTTTTTTCTAGTAGTTTGGACGACTGCAAATTTATTGCAAAACTAAAATAAAAGGTGTGTATTATGTTTTTACAATAATCTATAGATTTGTTACTGTACTATATATCAATTTTAAACGGGCAAGTATGTAATACAGAGATACACAAAAAGAAGAAAAACAAAGTACTAATAAACTTAGTTTACAGGTTCTTCATCTTTGTTATTATTATTATTATTGTCTCCACCAGTTTCAGTTTTGGCTCTGCTTCTAAGCTCTTCGAATGCTTTCATACTTTCTGCATCAAACCCTCCAGCAAACTGCAAATTTCATAAACACACATTTTCAGTTAACGATTGAGAAATATGGTTATATTGTTGTTGTTATTTTGTTTAACCTGATGAACTCTAAAAGCGAAGCGAACTCCTTGGAGAAGCAAGAACTCTCTATTAGGATCTTTATCAGATCCACTCACTGAATCAAGTTCATAAGCTACTCGTTTCATGTACTTCTTCGCAAGCTGAACTGATGAAAGCTTGATCTGTGTTGTAAACAAAACAGAGCATTTTTCAAGATTTCATCAGATAATAGAGAAAGAAACACAACAAATCTCTTTTTTACCTTCCCAACCACGCCAGAATCAGATAACCAATCAACTGGAATCCCAAACTCTTTATACCGCGAAATCGCCATGTCTCTTGTACGTAAAAGTGCATATACACTTTGCTCAACCCTGTTCAAAATTGGTCAACATTAGTAAAGAATGATTTGATATCTTCAAGTGAGAGATTTCGGAGTTTACTTCTCTAGCAACTTGTACATCTTCTTCAAAGCAGGTTCACAAGGCAGATTAGGATCATCGACAAAGGAAGTAACTTGCTTCTCCAGTTTCATTAGATCTTGATACTCAAAAGCTGCTTCTCTTAGCGCATCAGCTTTACCTTCTGGCCAATCAAAGTGTTTAAGAACCGCTCTTTCATCAACCAAGAAAGAGAGTTCTTCATCTAGCCAGCTAACGAACGCTAAGAGATCTTCTATGTTGGTGAAAGAACTAGCTCTGACTTCACTTGCTAATGACTGAACAAAGTCACCTTGTGTCTCAACATCAGCTTTTACCTGTTAATCAAGTTTCTTTAGTTTGAAATCTAATTTGCATCAACAATATATTGAACAATTTCAACTTACTGCTAAGAGGAATGTTGATCGATTCTCGATTTCACCGATCATGTTGCTCCTAGCTTCTGATGAACTACCAGTTCCTGAAGAGATCAAAGCAGGTGAACCATCTTTCTTTGCTTCACGTTTCATCAGTGATTGATAAAACTCAACCAGCTCAGGAGCTCTGTGAACTTTGTTTCCACTCCCAGCTCCTTTACCAACTGCTCCAGGAGGAGGTGGTGGTGGCGGGGGACCACCACCAGGCGGTGGAGGAGGTGGTGGTGGACCACCACTGGGTAAAGGAGGTTTTGGTGAGGGCAAACTAGTACTTTTACCATCTCCTCCAGATGATCTTGGAGGCGGACGAGGTACTCTAGGAGGCCGTTTTTCAACATCTACAAGCTTCATTTTCGTTACAGTTTGAGCGTTTTCGGTGGCTTTACCTTCGTTAGACTGATCACTTGTGACCATGGAGGAAGGAATCACAACCGATTTCTCCTTTAGTTGAGCAAGTTTAGGAGGCAAAGCCACATTACTTCCAAATCTCTCTGCTCTTGCTTGATCTGCTTTATGCTTAATGTGCTTCTCTCTCTCAACTGCTAACTTATGCCTATCTTTATATGCTGGATACTTCTCATCCAAAACATTATCAACTGATTTCGACATCACTTGAAATGATGATGCAACGGAATTCAAAGGCTCACCAGGAGAAGAAGCTTGTTGTTGTTGTGTTCTGATTCTTGGAAGATTCGGAGTTTCAGGAGAGTCTTGACCAAATGTTGTTATGGCTACAGATTCGCCTGCGTTTCTAATCATCAAAGATTCTAAAGGACCTCTCTGTTTATTCATACTCACACTGAGTCTTCCTGGTGATCCTCCATAGAATGATCTTGAAGGTGATGATTGAGCGCTCAAATCGTCTTTGCTTTTGCCCCATCTCTTGAGTTTCTGAATCAATCCCGGTTTCTTGCTAAAACTACTAAACCTACTTGTGGAACTATCCATAGAAGCATTGTCGAAATCATCGCTTCCAGGAGATGAAGGTTGAGAGAAATTGCTCTCTACATCTGTATCTCCTTGGCCACGTTCTGAACCAGCATACTCTAGCATTAACTTTTTGGCTTTAGCTTGAGACTTGGGACTTAGATTCTTGCTTAAGTCACGAGCCGAGATTTTACCAGCTGGTGTCTGATAGTTTCTTAACTCATACCTTAAACACGCATTAACCCAACGGAGATAAACCAATTCCTCAACTTCACTAAACCTATTCATCTGAAGCCCTTCCACTTGCTTTAGCAAATCCTCATTGTTATGCTTCAAATTGTTAACTTCTTCTCTTACTTTCGCCACTTTATCGCTCTACGAAGGAAAAAAAAGAAGATAGAAATTTTCAATCTAAAAGAAGAAAGAAGACTAATATGAAAGAATCAGTAGTTACTTACCTCAGTCATGTTTGAAAGAGTTGAAATTCTTGCTTCTGCTGAATCAAGTTTAATGGTTAACTCTCTCTTTTCGTGTTGAAGCTCTCTGTTTTTTCTCTTGAGTTCCATAACTTCTACTTCCAATTCTTGAACAGCTTTTAACTTCCTCTCAACTTCAGTGTCTTTGTTCATAGCTTCTTCTTCTTTCATTTGAAGACTCGAAACATGTTGCTTAAGCAAAAGTAACTGTCCTTTCGTCTGATTAGCATCAAGCTGGATTTGTCTCTGCAACTCCTTGATCTTGTTTCTCGCTACTTCAAGCTCCTTTCTCACAATACCGTTTTGAGAGATTTCTTCTTGAAGTTTTTTCCTCTCAGTTTGTAAAGAATTAATAGTAATGTTTAACATATCAATCTCAACAGTCTTGATCTTGAGCTGTCTTTGTAACTCAATGATATCAGATTCTTGCTCTTTAAGTCCATAATACTCAAGCAATTCTCCTTCGAGTTTCACTTCTCTTTCTTCTAACTCCTTAACTAATTCTCTCAATTTTTCAAGCTCACTGTCATTATAAGCCATCTCACTCTCGTATCTCCTCTCTTTCTCTGTTTTCTCCAATGGATACTCAATCTCACCAGACAAAAGATGTTCAATATCGTCATCTAAATAGTCTGAGAAACTACCACGAGTCTGATTGATTACACTGTTGATTAGTTTCACCTCTTCTTCTTCTTCTTCTTCCTCCTCTTCCACCTTATTGAGATTGTTGTTGGGATCCACTGGCTGTTTTTTATCACTTCCTTTGCCATTTTCTTAAGAACATAATACAGAAAACAAACAAAGTCAGTTTCTATATATATGTGTGTGGTTGTATAAGAAGAAGAAGAAACTACCTGATGGTTTAGAGGGTTTAACTTTGAGCTGCTTAACAGCAAATGCTGCAGCAGAAGCAGCAACAACAAATCCTATCCGGACAATCATATATTTAAAATCTTCTTCTCCTTCTTCTCATTTACAGAAGCTGAAAATCTCTGTAATTATCTCACTATAACTGAGATAACTCAACCCATTGTTCCTACAAGAATAGAATTTAGTTCATGACATATGGATAAACACACTTGTTTCTGTAAGAGAAACTCTCATATACTGACAAAACTTTAAACAAGTATGTCCACTCAAGAAAAGAAAAGCTTATCATCAGAAAATTCGATCTTATCAGCTTTATGGACCTCATGCATCAAAAGCCAAAAATTTCAGCATTAAATAGTGGGCTGTATTTTAGCTCAAGACAGATGAGGAAATAGACATGTATGGTCTTAAAGCTATGACCAAGAAGCAACATACATATGTCAATATAAGCAGCCATAAAGAAGAAGAAAAAAAAACTTAATAATCTCTTCAAATTTACCTATTATAGAGTCCATATATATTATATGTTATTGGAAAAGCAAAAAAAATTAGTTAGAATTCTGTCTTTTTTGTTTTAACACAGAAGATGATTAAAGATAAGACATTCATTAACTTATACATCAAGACCAATCTACCCAATATAAAGATTAGTGATCTCAAATTTGTTAAGGTGGTTTAAGAAAATGTTTAGATCCACTGAATATATCTAATTACCAAAACAAAAAAGAAATTGGGAGATTTAGATTTTGTGATGTAGTGTTATTGGTAGCAGTAAGAAAACAGAGAGGTTGAAAAGGAACTCTAAAAAAATTTGTAGTTAAATGGTAGAGAAATTAAATCAAACAAGAATAGCATTTTCATACATCATTGTTCACAAGTTGGCCTTTTTTAGCCTTATCTTAGAATCAATACTTTTGTCTGTGTGAATGAAAAGAGATAAGAATCTTACTTGATATGCTGTGAAAACTCATGTTAAACCTTCACTGGATTCTGATTAGAATAATCTTGATTTCCGACATTGCCAGTTAAGGATATTTCACTTAGAACACACTTGGAAAGACAAAAAGATAAGAACAGCTTTCATTGTTTTGTCGGCTTGGGATTCATCAAAGATAAACTGAGAAATGTTGAGAAACTTTCTTCTCTAAAAGAAAGTAAGAACCCTAAAAATGACCCAATTTTAGTTTGACTAAATGAATAAAGGAAGAAGTAAATTCTATCGAATTAACTCAAAAGATTCAATCTTTAAGCAAACCCAGTTCGTGAAATGGAAGATTATAATCTTAAGAAGCGTACCAGATTTCAAATTAGCCAAGATTAGATCATTCTTGATATTTCTTCTTTTGTTGCTGATAATGTCGCTTGTTGTGGTTATCCCATAGAAAAAAGAAGTGTGTTTTTGCTACTTGAAAATGGCGTCCACTTAGCACATTTGTGCTCTCAAATTTTGAATTCAAGTCAATGATAAGATTCTCACTTTTTTGGCATTGTGTAACTTTTAAATCTTATTTGTTTTGTTTCCAATTACAGATAATTAATTGTCTTCCTCAAATAAACCAACAAACCAATTTTTGTTTGATTTCAATCATACAATAAACAATCACACAATCCATTGTTTCAAGAATGGCTGTTCCATTTCCATCTTTGTCCTGCCTCCTCGAGAACCTTCGCTCTCGCGTGGCTTGCCTTAGCTTCTTCCTCCACCCAAGACCTGCCATTTTCATCCCATCTCAACTCGTTAAAACCTATTTAAAGATCAAAACATCACACTAGAAGGTCTTCTTATTACCTTAGAATTCGAAGTGCTTCAATTTCAGTTTCTAGGATACATCTTTTGTCCACCAGCGATTCAAGTTTGGATTGTAAGTCAGTAAGCATCTCTTGTAACTTGCTGTGCTCATTAATATAAACAGACTTATCTGATGTTAGCCTCTCAGTCATCTCATCAATATCTCCTCTCAAGCTATGCAGCAACTGTTTCTGACAATCTATGGCTGCTTTTTCTTTCAAACGCTCAACAAACCACTTCTCCTGACCAACTTTTTCTTCTTCTAGTTCACTTACTCTAGAGAGATACACCTCTTCCATCTCAACTCCTCGAGATCTCTCTACCTCAAACATCTCATCCCAAAATCGCCGTATCTCGCCTTTTTCTAACAACTCAGATCTGATTTCTTCCATCTCAGCTTTCTTCGAGATGGACTCTGCTTCTAATCTTGATACCTCTGCTGAAATAGCTTGCACCATTTTACCACTTGTTAATGCTACAGCTACTTGTGCTTTTGTAACTGGTCTATTCGGTTGAAACCGTTTGATCCTACCTGTAAAAATATCAACATTACAGCGCAAAGAAGATTTAAACCGAGAAGACTAGAATTAGAGAGAGGTAATAAGAAGAATACCAAAAACGTTTTGTATTGTACTATTGTCACCCGACAAATAGTCCAAGAAGAATCCGAGAGCCATATCGGGATTAATATTCTTCATGTCTATATAGTCCACTTTTGTCCTTGATATCTGGACTGTAAACAAGTCAGGTTTTCAAAATAAACATCACTAGTATGCCCAAATATTTAGAACTTTATCACACCTCTTCCATAATTTCTGGAAGAAAATCACACTCTAATTGAGCTTTCCAGTTTACCAAATCGAGTCGAGAAACAAAACTGCAGCCAGCATATATGTTCAAAAACGATTAGATATTTAATGAATAGAGAAACAAACACAAAACAGTGAAGAGAGCTAATCTCCTTTATACCTTTCAGGATAAAAATTATTTCCCAAGTCATTTCGAGAATCTTCTCCAAAGAGCTTGCTGGAAGTAATGCCTGCCTCAGCCAATGCTGAAAGACAACTCAAAAGTAGATAATTCTATAAGAAGTGCTAATAAACTAAGCCAAAGTAGAATTGTCTATATCGATTTTACCTTGTATGTATGCGAAATCATGATCTTCGGTATTTACATCATCAAACGCTGATATTGAAGAGCCAGCTAAAGCTACTGCTGGTACAATTCTGTGCATAGGGTTTCTAAAATACAAGAGAACCATATTATATCTCTAACCTCAAAACACAAAAGGGATTTATCATATTCAGAATTTGTTTACTACAAGAAGAAGCACTACCTCTCTAATAACATATTAGAACAAACTAGCCATCTAGCATACTCTCTTCTAGTACACAACTCGTCTCCCATTACATCGTCTTCCATTATCTGAACAGCTTTCATGATCAGTGATGGAAATTCAAGGCTCAACTCATATAGCACATGATTAAAGGCTCAAGCTTAAAACCAAGTTCTTATATGAGGGAAAGTTTGGTGAAATAAACCTTCAATTTCTTCAAAACTGCTACTGCTTCTTGTTGAGTGGCATCCACAGCAGCCGGAGTAGTGACACGGTGAGTTCTAATGGTCGATGCTAACATCAAACCCGGATAACACAAATTCAGAATTGTTAAAGCAAACTCAGAATTGAAGAATGTGACAACGTACTTGTGTCAACAGTATCTGAAACATAGTCAAAACTATCAGAGTTTGCCTCAGAAGATAAATTCTTCTCATCAGTGAAGTGAGAAGCCGTTATTTCACTCTCTTTATTCTCATTCTGATCCAAATCCACACTTGAATAACTTAAAGGATTACTAAAGCAAAACCTAAACCCTGTCAAACAAAAACACAAACCCTGGAATCTCAGATTAAATCATCCTACAAAAATTCATCATCCAGATAGTCGAGAATAAAGGTTTTGACCTTTTCTTGAGACTGAGAAGTAAGCAATAGTAGCTAATAGAACGGCAAGTGATGATCCAACACCACTGATTACAAAATTCCGCCACTCTAAGATATAAAAAATTCAGATCAAATTACAACACAAAGATATTAAATTCTTCAATTTCACACCAAACTAAAAAAAAAAAAAAACCCATAATGCGGAAAACGAGGAAGACACTAACTTTGTTTAGTTTTCCAATGAGAAGGAACGTCATCTTCTATAAGAGCCCATCCACCATACTTGTCTTTGGAAGCTTGAGAGACCCATGAAGTGCCGGAGAGAGACGCAACGATAGGGAATCTTGGCGGTCTGAGACGGGGAACGAGTAATGGGAGAGTGGAACGATGTCGTACAAGTAAGGGCGGAATTTTCGGGAAGAGAAACGATGAAGTTGGTGACTTCTTAACAGTAAAAGAGCACATTTCCCGTCTGCAGTTGATAGAATTAGGGTTTTCTTTTTGTGGGTAGATGCTCCAATTCGAAGAAGCACCGAGAGAAGGTGAGGAAGAGATGATGTGATGTGATTGTAGCCGCTACAGCGACTAGTCTTCTAACTCAACTAGAGGGTTTACCTATGCCGTCTCAATTGATAACTAATTTGGGATGATAAATAATTAATTTTATTTATCAAACGCCTTTTTTGTCGGAAAAATGGCCGATTAGTGCCTGTATACTCTTAATAGTCACTTTTTCGAATGTTCACTTTTTAAGTTTACTAAAGAGTGTTTAAACTGCCTAATATTTCAAATTATGTTTTTGTATTCTTTAAAATTAGCTTTCAAGTGCCTCGTACCAACACGCTGTCAGGTTACCAGCTAAAAATACTGACGTATAAAAAATGAAGATAACTCAAATTTGTTGACTTTGGTCTAATTCTAAAACGACGTCATTTAGCATTAATGCCAAAAAAAAAAAAAACCCTTAATTTTTTTTTCTTCCCCTTTATCATCCTTCTTCCTCTTTTTCTTGTAACCTTCTTATTAAGACATTGACTTTCTTACTCTTTACCTTCTAACTTCTCCTTTAGTGTCTCAACCTCTTTAGCCATTTGAGACCCAAAAGATCTGTAAACCACACACATGTTACTCAAAGCAATAGCTTCCTGAATAATTGCATCATTTTCTTCCTCAATTATACACATTCCATCTTTAAGTTCCGAGATTTTCAGATGCAAAGTTTTGTTTTTGCTGAGCGTATCACAATAAGTTTGTTGCAAAATCTCGACCTTTGAATGCTTCATTTTCAGTTCAGTTCTCAGATCATGTTCTTGTTCCTCTCTTTCAATCAGTTTTGATGTCAACCATCGATTCGCATCCAACAGTTCTTGCTTGTCTTGTTGGATGACATTCTTTTCCGATTCTAAAACCAAACCATCTGATTGGAATTGTCCAAGGAGAGATAAGAACACTAAGTTCTCAATTACAAGTCGTTGCGTCTCATATTCAGCACTGGAAAGTGAACATTTTAGAGCTTCAATCTCTCCTAAACATTTGACACAGACATTTGGTCTTTCGCGGTACAATCTGTTTCGATTTGAAGTGCCTTCAACACTTGATAGATTGTACCTCTTAAGCTATCAATCTCATCTAATAGTATCTCTGCTTCCATCTGCTGTTCGATATTCTCACTTTCCAACTCAGTAATGAGTTTCTCTGATATCTCTGATGCTTCTTCATACTTCTGACACTCACTAAGTGGAGAGAAATTCTTCTCTTCCAAATCTTCTATAAGCTTTTTCAATATAAAGATCTCAACTTGTTTGTTTAGAACTCTTTCAATCTCTTCCTCAAAGTCTCGTTTCTTCGAGCGACATTCTTCTTGAAGAAAGCTCACATTCTTTTGAAGATCTGCTAATCTACTATCAATTGAGTGTTTGTAATCAACACGCTCTTGCTTCTCTTCAACCTTATGCAATTGAGAAACAAGAGATTCTCTTTCCTTGATTAGTTCAGACTTGTCATTTTTTAGCATTATGAAGAAATCTTCAAAGCATTTTGACTTATCTCTTAGACTTTGAAGCTCAATGTTTGCAATAGAAAGGGATCTCTCTAATAAAGAGTTCTTTACCAATAGCTTTTGCATATTTATAGTCATGATTTGTAGCTGAGAAAACAAATTAGCTTTCTCTCTAGTAAGCTCAGATTTTTCTCCTTGTAAAGACTCATATCTTTCTTGTAGCTCCTCTGCTTTCTTCTTGGAACCAAGTTGAGAACTTTATGTTCCTCTAATGATTGAGAATGTAAACTCTCCAAACTCCGAAGACTAGCTTCAAGTTCGGAAAATTTCAAGTGTTCTTCTTTTATTAAAGCTTGAAGCTTTTCAAGTTCTAGATCTTTAGTTGACATTTTGTATTCTAGATTTTGATTGAATCTCTTCAAATTAGCGCATTTTTCTTCCGCGGTCTTTATCTTTGAATCTCCTTCATTGCTAAGTCTTTTGGCATTGTCTTGAGCTTGAGAAACTTCTTTCTCTAGATATTATATAGTCTCCAAACACTTCCGATATCGAACACTTAAGTCTT
>OVAV01002856.1:0-10601 GCA_900406375.1 Iberis amara
TCCTTGTGAGACCTAAACTCTACTTTTATATAATAGATTAGATGTGTAAATTTTCATTGTTCGTCAAAGTTCATGTAAAATGTTTTTTTCCAAAATATAAATATACTTATTTTTTACATGTAATTACTAAATAAATCTAGTTTCAATTTTTTTTTTTTTTTTTGTTGAAAATTAGATATTAAAATTTTGATTGGTTTTCTTAAATTTACTATGCCGTAGTTCATTTGGTTTGAAGATTGAGACAACTTCATCCTATGTATTTTTGTAGTTGTTCTTAATTTCGACTTAATCATTTGAGGATATATGTCTGACAAATAGTAGTTATTTGAAGCTTCTCTTTGTGTCCATATAATTTATGTCTTTCTTTCAATAAAATTATGTCTCTTCAAAGTAGAAATTTAAATAAATTTGATAGTGATTATTCATTAGTCTCATAGTTATCCATATCAATATAAAAGTATTATTGTAAATGTTTGCAATTATAAGTGACACACAAGCAGAAGAATACTAATACTTTTTTTTCTCTCTTGTTTAACAAATAATAATTGTTTACAACACTAACTAAATTTAGAAGATTTTTCGAGGGAATAAGTTCCAACATAACGAACCGTGACAATTCGCAAGTCCATGGTACTAAATGTACATTTTTAAAAGCACAACAAAGCAAATTACACAAAACAACAGCTTCTGAATCGAACCGTGGTCTCTCTTTTTGTCGGTATGATTATGAAACCTAACCAAAACAGCATAAAACAGATTTATTTTGGGTGAAAGTTTTTTTTTTTCCTTGTTATTACGTAAAACTTTCATCAAAATAATGAATCGAGATAACTGTAGTCTCTGGATCGACCATACTCCAAGAGACTTCCATAAGTTCGATCCCAAACACCAACGAAAAGAGATTCTGTATCTGGGCTAAATGAAATCCCAGAAATCTCTCCAAAGAAATCAATCTCTTGTTCCTTTTTGTACCCTGTTTTCGTATCGAAGATATGGACGAAATCCGCTGGCTCGGCCATTGCAATGTACTGACCATCCGATGAGAACCTAATGGACCGAACTGCTCCCAGATTACATTTTAGTACAGCAACTGATTCAGAGAGATTCCTTGTGTCCCAAATTCGACAGGTCTTGTCTTGGTTTCCTGTGGCAAATGTTACACCGTTTGGATGCCAAGCCGACGCAAATGAATAATCTAAGTGACCTTTTAGCGTCCCCACCGTCTACAAAACACACTCCAACCATAACATTTTACGACCTAATCTGAGAAATTTTACAGATAAACCAGAAAGAAGAATGTTAAGTACCTGTCCATTGCTTGAGTCTACCAAGAGACCAACTGGGTCATCTCCAACGACTGCTGCTAGTTTTCCATCAGGACTTAGGGAGCTATGCTGTTAATGTTTCCAAAATCAAAAGTTTATAAGATTTGAGTTTAATTTAGCTGCCGAGAAGCAGAAGATGAGAAATTAAGTGAGCTTACGTTGACTGGCCAGAGATAACGGAAGAGTTGGACAAGCTTATATCTCTCCATATCAAAGTCTCTGACTCCGCAGTCATTATTTGAGGCCATGAAATGAAGTGCACCACTATAAGACCATACAAATATTTTCAGTTTCTGTTTCTTCTATCGCCTAAACTTGCAAGTCCAAAACAACTATATTGATATGAAATGCAAAGAGGTACCTGGCGTTTCTGTATATATCTACTGCGTTGGTGATAGCGTTTTCGGTGTACGTTGTGCGTGAGCAGAAGCTCACACCAGGTCTATCAAGATGCTGGTTGTAATCAAAAGAACAAATTATCAAAATTAGAACATGAATAAGCAGTTTCTTTGACATGTTAAATCAGTGGAAAGAGACTACAAACTTCAAAGCAGTTAGCGGAAACACCGCAATTGCTATTATCTTTAATATCCATTCAAAGACACTAAGCCAACCTTGCAAATGAGTTCTCCCTGAAATCCACCAGCAACTAGAAGTCTTTCTTTGACTGCAAGAGTGCTAACTTGAGTCTCTGTAAATCCTTCCAACAAACTCTCAGGATGTTTCTGAAAAATATAAAATATCGTCATTAGATGAAAGTAAATCCCAGGTTAAATTAACATAATGGTTTCGGATAAGACTTGAGAAACAAACCTCAGATGGAGCCACATGACCTTTAACATTAAGAATTTCATTCCTGCAACTTGTCAAAGAGGACCAGTGGCTGATCGAGTAGTTAGATAATAGGTAAACATCATGTTTTGATGTAGCCCATACCAAGTTCCTCAACTACAACATAATTGAAAATAATTTGACCTAACTATGATCAGTTATCCATGAAATTGTAGTTTCATCAGCAATAGTAGCATAGGGGAGGTTTACAATTGAATTTCATGCACCAGATGATGAAAATAAATCCTAACCAAGTTGCATTTACATGACCCAGAAAAAGAACAAATTGTTAGAATCATAACAGAGACAGAGACCATGGGTTAAGTGGTAAAGTTGACAAACCTGAAAATGGAGAATTGTGGATCTCACTGATCTCGAATTCATCCTGAAAGTATAGAAAGAGCTGCCTTTCTCAGTATCCAAGCAGTTCTGTTTCCAATAGACAAGACTAGGGTGAGTTACAATCTATGTATAGCTCCTAATAGGTAACCTTGGAGAAGCATGGAATGTAACTCACTTTCTCAGATGCCTCACCCGAATTAGGGACATTTTCATAGTTTTTGTACTGTTCTAGCCTAGATTTTCTGTACTCTTTTCTAGTAACGCTAAGTCTATCCCACGGTATACCCTGAATGTCTTTTCCATTCCGAGCTTGAGCAGCAGAAGTATCAGCAGCCTTGTTCTGAAATAGTCCAAGTACAAGTAAATATGTGTCGACTGTCGAGAATGTACTCAATAACAAAGGCAGCCAGAAGAAAAAAGTAAACGATATTATGAGGAAACAGAAGGACACAAACCGGTTGGTCGAAATCTTCAACTTCGGAGTCAGATGCATCTATATCCCTTCCACCAAACTCTGCATTCATATCTTCTTCCAGATCATCCATGTCGTACTCATCGGCCATATATTCATCTTTAGGTTCATAAGCATTGAAATCAGACATGGTGAGATCAATTTGGAAGAGAAAAGTACAGAGATGAAACAACTTCCATGAAAACAAGGGAAACAGAACAAACCAAAGTCAGCCATATCGACCTCGAACATAAACCAGCCCAATCAAGCTTCTTACCTGCAATAGAAAATAGAACCATACAATCTCTGAGATGAAGATTACGTCCAATTCATGCTTTTTTGGATTATCAAAACTCACGAACCAATAAAAAGAACAACAGAACATGGTGGCAAAGAGAAAACAAATTGCACGCAACGAAACGAATTATGAATCTCCAAACTCTGTGATCATATTAAGCCTCCATGAAAAAATATACGGGATCCGAAATCTAAATTTCGTTAACCGAAACTTCCACGAAGGAGGAGCAGAAACAAT
The DNA here is from genome assembly GCA_900406375.1 of Iberis amara. NCBI lineage: Eukaryota > Viridiplantae > Streptophyta > Magnoliopsida > Brassicales > Brassicaceae > Iberis > Iberis amara. The sequence continues at coordinate 3,485 of OVAV01002856.1, forward strand.
TAAATTCACAAGGAATCTGAATTTGCCGGGAATTCAATCAAATTCCAACGTAAAACGCACAAGGGAATAAACCCTAATAACCGAGACAGAAATAGATATTTCATCGATCTCATGCACTAAACCCTATGTGAAACACGAAAGATGTAGACGGATCTGATTTAGATCGTCGTCATGAACCCAGAAAACCCTAGAATCGGTATTTACGGAAAGAGGGAAAAAAGAAAGAAATAATTAAAAGGAAAAGTGAAGAAAATGGGATACCAATCGGAAAACAGGTTGAGAATTGACGCGGATTAGGTAATCACCGGATCTCAGGATCGAATTTATACGCAGCGTCTTAAAATCTACACTCCATATCAAAAGTTGGTTAATCAAACAATATCTCCACGTCAGCATATTATCAGCCAATATTCACTATCCACGTGTCACCCACATCATTGAAATATCTCGACATATGTGTTTGCTTCTCCCCACTCTGTTTATAATTGAAAACACTTTTTTGGACTATGCAATACATGTACATGAACATGAACGCACAATCAATAGACTGTTCGGATCTACTGAAAATGGTGGATGGATTGACATATATTTACTCTCCATTTGGAAGAGTTTGAAAAAAGTAAGGAATTATTTCGTGAGTCTTCTATAAAGCTGGTTCCATGCAGTACTAAACATAATAAAAGCCGAAAACCTAGCAAAAAGTATTACAAAATTATCCTATGTAGTGAGTTATATATATGTATTTGTGAATTTTTCTATATGTTTTAAAAACTGTTGACAAACTTTTATTAATAATAAAAATTTCATATGTTACTTTATACTTTCTAGAAATTATTTTTAGAAAATCAAATTATAATTTTGACAAAGTTTTCCTTTATTTAAAGAAATATGAGTGAAGTGAACCGCTAGTTCTTTCTGAGTCGTGCCTTCACCTTGAAACCATCGTCCTCTGGTGGCTCACCTCCACCTCCCCCGCCTGACCCTGACCCACCTGACCTGAACCTAGCTAAGTCTCAGTTTCCATCTCTTTCTTCTTCCCTCTCCGCCTCGAAATCTCGTCGTCCTCCAACTAAGGTTACTGTTCAAAACACTAAGGTTTCAGAACACACATATTCACCTTTTGCTCACTTTACTACTGACCAAGCCAGTTCAGGTCAGATTGGAACTCCTTTTAGCAGTTCCGAGACTACTGGCGATACTTCACCAAGCACTGTGCACTCCGCACCTGGGGAAAACCCTAACTCAATCCCACTGAAAACTTATCCTGAAACCTCTGACCCACCTTCCACTCAGGTCCCTCCCATCCATGGATATGCTTTCGCTGAAACTGCTACTAGATCTGCTTCTGCTGCTAAAGCCCCTTCATTGAATCGAATAAACTTCAACGACTTACACCTTTTGAGACTTCAGCTTCAGATATCCCTCAAGTCACAGTCCCAGAAGCTGTATTCTCTCGTGGAGTTGAGATCCACAAAGAATTTATAAATACTTCATGGCCAAAGGTCCAGCTTTCAGAGCCATCCAAAATGTACTAAATTTTGTGTGGTGAAAATGAAAGAAGTTGGAAATTCATCTCAATCTCATCAAGAGAACAATACTAGTAAGGATTCCTAATGCTTACATTCAAAAGAAGATTATTGAAAAGAAAGTCTGGTATGTCGGTACAGCAATGTTTCACGTTGAACAGTGGTCCTCGGATGTATCAGAAAACCCCCCTAAGATCGAGACTCTTCCCCTTTGGGCTCACATGAAAGGGATTTCTTTTGATCTTTTGCATAAAGAAGGGTTGTGTTATGCTGCGGGTCTAATAGGGGAATCAATAGAGACATATGATTACACAAATAACCTCACACACTTGAATGTTGCACACGTCTGTGTGCAAGCANGAGAGAGAATGGTGATTGTTACCCGATATCCGTAGACTACCCTTGGGTGCCACCATCTTGCTCCTTCTGCCATCAAATAGGACATATCTTAAAGGATTGTCTCACAGCCCCTGAAAAGTTTCAACCAGAAAAAAAAATTCAGAGTCAAAAAATTACTAAAGAATCTGCGACTTCATATGATAATTCTTTACCAAAGGACCGCTTTGTGGATCCAGTTGTAGAAGAAGAGATATATGCTGAAGTTCCACCTCCCCCTAAGCCAATTGATCCTCCCTCCTCTGCACCCCATACTTCGGTTGACCCTTCTTCTTTCCCCCCTCCTCATTCCCCTTTGCACTCCTCCCCCATGAACCTTGATATCCCCTTACCCTCATCTCCTAACACTCTATCACCACCCCCAATTATCTTCACAAACCTTGCTGATAATGATGATATGATCACAGGATTATCAGCCTCTTTACCGCCTTCAAGGTCTCTTTTCTCAAAACGTTCTGATGCTTCTTTTCTCCCCCACCCGTTAACCTGCTCAATTCTCACTTCTGTCTCATCAGCCAACCCTTTTTGTTTCCTCATCCTCTCTCCCCTAACCTCTTTTGCTCCTATCTCTTCTTCTACAACCCCTCTTTTTATTTTCGACTTCTGCAAATTCTCCTCCTGATAGAGGAGGAGATGTCCCTTCATCCTAATGGATAATAAAATATTTTTTTGGAACGTTTGAGGTTTGAATAACCCGGATAAGCATCAAAATATATATAATTGACTTCATCAGCATAAGCTTTTTTGGGGCATTCTTGGAATCTCATATCAAAGAATCCAACCTTTTGTCTATACTGCCCAAATTTTGCAATGGCTGGTCAAATTTCACAAACTACCAATTCGCAGATGATGGACATATCATACTTGTCTGGAAAAGCCATGTTCTTGTTTCAATTATTCATCAATCAACACAATCTTTCGCTTGTGTTATTACTCTACCAAATGGAAAGAAGTTCCATCACACTACAGTTTATGCATTCAACCTAGCAGAAGAAAGAATAAATCTCTGGATTGAGCTCTTATCAGTTCATCAGTCATTGCATTTAGATACTAAAGCCTGGATTGTTGGCGGGGATTTAAACCAGATATGCCACTTCTCAGAGCATTATAATCCTCAAGTGGACCAACTAAATACCCATATGATAGATTTTCGGGACACACTATACCAACTAGGCCTTTTCGACCTTCGGTATCAGGGTCCATTATTTACGTGGACGAAAAAAGCCCTACAACACCAATAGCCAAGAAACTTGACCGATTACTAGTCAACTACCACTGGATAAATGATTTCTCTCAAAGCCTGGCCTATTTTCTCCCACCAGAAATTTCAGACCATTTCCCATTTGTCACCACCCTCTATCAGCCCTTACCTACTATAGGAACTCGCCCTTTCAGATTCTTTAACTTCTTAACAAAATACCATAGATTTACCCAAACTGTTGAGGAAGCTTGGTTTCAAGCCGGTGGCTTTGCTTCAGACCTTTTCTCCTTAGGATTGAAGCTTAAGACAATAAAGAGAGAACTCAAATTCCTAAATAAGGAAAATTTTTCACAAATACAAGAGAGGGTCAGCTTTACTAACAATTTGTTGAAATTTATGCAGGTTCAAACATTATGAAATCCTACTCCAGCTAATTTCTAGCAAGAAAATGATCTTCACACCAGGTGGTTGCATTTAAGAACAATAGAAGAGTTTTTTTCAAGCAGAATTTGCGCATAAATTGGTTAAAAGAAGGGGACCATAATACCTCTTTCTTTCACAAAATCTGCCAATCCAGGACCTCATTCAACAACATCTGCTCTTTCACATCTCCCTCCAACGAACTAATCTCTGATCCGCTTCTCATGAGCCACCATGCCATCAATCACTTCTCTTCCATTCTTGCTCCTCTGTTATTTCCACAAATTTTTGCAACTATCACTTGGCTAAGAAACCTGATTTCTTTTCGTTGTGATCCTACTTGTCGTCTTCTCATGTCACAGCATCCTACAGCTTATCAAATCAATGTTTCCCTTTTTAAATTAAATCTAAATAAGTCCCCTGGGCCTGATGGGTACACTTCTAGATTTTTCAAAGCTTCATGGGAATTACTGGGGAATGAAGTTACACTCTCGATCTCTAAGTTCTTCTCCACTGCTTTCTTTTCGACCTCCACTAATGCAACAATCCTTGTTTTAGTCCCAAAAAAGCAGCCGCCGGCTTCATAAGCGATTACAAGCCAGTTTCTCTCTGCAATACAATCTACAAAGCAATTAGTAAACTATTGGTGGCCAAATTGAAATCGATCCTCAAAGATCTCATCCTGCCAAATCAAACAGCTTTTGTACAAGGCCGTCTCTTATTAGAAAACCCGATCCTAGCTTCAGAAATACTAAATGGTTATCACAAAGAGAAAGGTCGAAGAAGAATTACTATTAAAATAGATATTGCAAAAGCCTTTGACACACTAAACTGGGACTTTTTGTTTCGCTGCCTGACAGCTACTGAAGTCCCAGAGGTTTATCTAAATTGGTTACGAGCTTGTGTATGCACCCCTACCTTTTTCAGTTGGCTACAATGGTGAGGTACATGGTTACTTCAAAGGGAAATGTGGTTTGCGTCAAAGTGACCCACTAAGTCCATACCTATTTGTGTTATCTATGAATTGCCTATCCCTTATGCTTAACAGAAGAGCATAAGAAGGAGTTTTCAACTATCATGCCAAATGCAAAGATATAAAGTTAACTCATATGTGCTTTGCGGATGACTTACTGATTTTTGTAGAGGGTACACTCCAATCAGTCAATGGCGTCTTGCAAATTCTAAGAGAGTTTGAGCAACTCTCGGGCCTAGCTATTAGTCTTGCTAAATCCACTTTCATACCTTCTGCCATCCCCCAACAAGATCAGGACATTATTGCTAAAGCTACAAACATGTCAAGAGCATCATTACCATTAAGATATCTAGGTCTACCGCTTAACTCAAAAAAGTTATCTACAACCAGCTCATAACCTCTACTTCAGAAAATAAAATATAGACTTAATTCGTGGACGGTGAAATCGTTATCATTCGCAGGAAGGCTCCTTCTTCTCAATACAATATAGTAGGGATCACAAACTTCTGGTGTTCCTCCTTCACTCTACCTAAAGCCTGCATCACAACTATAAATTCTCTATGTGGCAGATTCCTCCGGAAAGGTTCACTTGAAGCTTTTGCGTCTGCTAGAGTTGCTTGGACCACCATAACACTGTCAAAATAGGAAGGGGGGTTAGGAATCAGAGAGTTGGCCTGTTGGAATAAAGCATGTACGTTAAAGCTTATATGGATGTTGTTTTTAGATCGGGCTCTATTTGGGTGGCTTGGTTTACAAAGGAGATACTGAAAGGAAAAGTTGGTAACTTTTGGATACAAAAAGAAAAGCAGTACTTCTCATGGTCTACAAACAAACTATTAAGGATCAATGACTTAGCATATGATTGGATTAAGCTAAGATTAGGGGATGGTAGGGATTGCTATTTTTGGACAGATAATTGGTCACCTTACGGTAGAATGGAGAATTCCTTCTGCAATTCCCGCGTTCACGCTTAGGCATATCTCCTCAAGCTACTTTACGCAGCCTGTTTGTGGAAAGTAACTGGTGTTTGCCACGTGCAAGATCAGATAATCAAGTTCTATTACAAGCTCACCTTTCTACTCTACAACTACAAGACTTCAAGGACAGTTATATTTGGGAACCTGGAAGAGCTGTCTCTCTGACCTATAAAACAAGCACGATATACAATCTACTCAAGGATAGTACCACGACAGTACCATGGGAAAAATTAGTTTGGATTTCCTCCGGTGTGCCACGCCACAGCTTCCTCACCTGGTTGATAGTGCAAAATAAATGTCGTTTTAAGGATAGACTTATACTGTGGGGATTGCAAGTAGATCCACTATGTGTTCTCTATAAGGTGAATGTGGAAACAAGGGATCACATATTCTTTGAGTGCGAGTATTCCTGGAATATTTGGAAAGAAATTGGGATGAATTGTGACTTCTCCACATCTCGGTCATGGAATAATACGGTTCAATCATTAATACTTCATAACAGGGACAAATTAAGGAAGAAACTTACCATTTTGGCTTGGCAGAGTTGTCTTTATCATGTCTGGTCAGAGAGGAATGGACGGATCCACCAGAACATCTTCAAACGAGAGAGCTTGGTGATCATCGCGATAAGATCCTCGGTCCGAAATAGGATCTCGAGTCTAAGGGAACAGAATGGAGCAACAACATCTGCTATGATTTAATTATGTTTGAGATAATTAATCACTCAGTCGCATGCAAGAGTGAAGAAGATAAACACGCACTATTTTTGGAGATTAAGTGGGAAATTAATTACAATTTGGTTCGATTATAAACAATATTTTGGGTTGGGCCTATTTTAACTCAAACTCTAAGCTTCCAAGCTTTTTGTATTTTCTTTTATATTTTTATATTGTAAGTCAATTATCAAAAGAAAATTTTTTTTCATAAAACTTATTTTAATATCATTAATTTATTCTTTTATTTCTCTAGTCAAATTATTCTTCTTCTTTACCATTCTAGTATTATATTTATATGATGACATGTTTTGTCTAAATCAAAACTACAATAGTTCTTTTTATTTTTGTTCATAATGTTTTTTCTTATCATTATTCAGATTCTTTTATAGTTTTTATTGTGACCATTGGCTTTACAAGAATCTATAAGTTTTAGACTATTTACGTGATAGTTATTCAATTTAAGAAGTTTTGTAAAGAATATGTTTGGTTGAAACGATAAACCTAATTGCAGGTGGTAAAGCTAAGCTTGTAATTCTGTAATTGGATGAGATCCTAAATCTTAAACAGTTATAACAAGTTTTTTACATAACATTTAAAGTATAATAATTTATATTCGGGCTTAGTGTAACGATCCCCTTCTGGGTCACTACATTCCATTAATATGATATTGTTCGTTTTGAGCTTCCAAGGTCTGCACGATTTTCTTATTGGATATCACTACAAAAGACATCATACTAATTAGGAATTTGACTCTCTTATATATTAGTCAACTCTTGGCTTTCCGATATGGGATGTTTGCTATTGACCCTAGGTTTCACAACCACCACCCGCTTCAGAACGCAAAGTCCTTGTTGCATACCAGCGAGCCTGTAAAGACCCGTAATTACTACGTCATTAATTTCGGTTTA
>OVAV01002859.1:0-10595 GCA_900406375.1 Iberis amara
TTGGGGATAAAACATAGTATATTAAAAGCAAATATTGGATAGAGGGAAACTGAGATGAGAGAAGTGAGCGAAGCAACCAACTCAAGAGTAGGTTGGTTCATTAATGTCATCTATAATAAAACCGGTAAGCTCTTATAATTTTATCCCCATTGGTTTATTCATAAAAGGCAAAGCTTCATTCATGGCTTAACATATCCTGAGTGTGTGAGTAATGCTGATGCTAACAACTCTAACTCTGATTAACAATTGAAATGAAATTGGATAGTTTCCATGATCATAAATTTAAAACTTATATACATTAAATTAAGACTATGTAATCAAAATCTTTTAAAAATAATGTATTAAAAATTATACCCGCGTGTCGACGCGGGTCATCACCTAGTCTATCTATTATATAAAAAGAGAGTTTCCTATTTTGATACATCAACCTACCAATTAAACTAAAGAACAATTGAACAAAAGTACACGTTTAACAAAATCAGTCAAAACTGAAAAGAAAAAATAACCAAAAATCCAAAGACCAAAATCGGTCAAAAGAAATTAATTTTTCCACGTTAAATTCACAAAGCGCTTTTCAACTCATTTTGTCAATTTTAATTTTTTGCTTTAACGAGTTATTGTTGTTGTTGTTCTATCAGGGAATGTTCTTTTGGATAATTAAAATGGTGGATTTGTACATTTGGGTCTTCTTCAAGAATTGTTTGGTTCTCACTGGTGGAATACGAGATTCTTCAGTTTGTTGTTCATCTTCGTCTTCCTTTTGCTTCCTTTAGTCTTATGCAAACGCGCATGTAACTATCTTAAGCCAACTCTTAAACACATGATGCCTGAATCTATCTATGAACATTTGTCTGATGATCTTGTATGTATATGTTCTGTTTTAGATAAATTAACTTTAAGTTCTGCAATTTTGTCTCTCCTTGCGTTACCTTCGTGGTCATAAGCTCGGTGCTAGCTATTACCGCACTCGTGCAAGGGAAAACAAAGAATCCAAGACTTTCCCCGGAGCTCAAAAATGGAGGACAATTATTCTTCAATCTCTTCACTGCCTCCCCAGTTACGGTAACAACTTTCATGTTTTATTTCAATCGTAAGAACTGAAAAAAATCCAAACTTTTTTACTCAAAATTATACATTGTTCTTTTATTGATTTTAATTTATGTATTTTTTACTGCAGTCCATGAAGTTGGATTTGGACTCCAAGATCCATTAGATGTGATTCCAGCTACAAGAATCTCTGTAACGCTCTACACTCCTATCTATGAAGCGATTGGTCTCTCTTGTTACTTTCTGTTTGGAGATTCAACCATGACAGATGTTCTAATGAACTAGGATCGAAGCTCCAATTCTTCTATAGGCATAGGCTCATTGCTTGACGAAATTGTTAGACTCATCTAAGCAATTCACCTCATGCTTGTGTTCCCTCTACTCAACTTCTCGGTAAGAGGCAATCTCGACGAACTCTTGTTCTCTATGAATATGTCTTTAGTGAACGACAACAAAAAGTTCCTCGAACTTAGTTTTTCGATACTGATCTCTTGTTTCTTGGCTGCGATTTCAATACGAGAAGTTTGGTACTTCTTTAAGTTTTTGGGATCAACTTCTACGGTCTTTATATCATTCATTTTTCCATCTGTTATTTTTCCAAGGTAATGAAATATAACCCTTTTTATTAGTTTCTCATATGTAACTCTGAATGAATCAAGTTCAGACCTTATAATCCGTTTTGGTGTTATTCAACAAATTGGCAGGATTGTGAATGGTATCTCGACCTTAAGAGAGAACATTGTAATGCTTGCTCTTGTTGTTCCAATATCATCGCCATTTCGACAAATATGTACAGTTTCAAAATAACAGAAGAGGTATGAAAAGTTGTCAAAAATCTGTAAATGGATGAGCTTGTGTAGCATTTTGTTCATTCTAATGTAAAATAGGTTTGTAAGTAGTGTAGTCTTATAGCAACTTCAGGAAATGAAATGTTTGTATTGGGAATTATAGAAACAAGAAAATATTTCTTATTGATTCGTTAAATGTTTCCAGTGACCAAAAACATTTTAATAAGATCATCTAACTCAAGCAAAGTTTGGTGTATTAAGACTCAAAATCTTCTCTGCTTTTTATATTTTGCACCGAAACTGATTAGAGGGGTATATCAAATTGCTAAACAGTGACTACACCATTTCTTGGTCTATTCGCCTTCTCTCATTCGGGTTATTACGATAATTGGTTCATTTTCAGAGTTAGTGCATGCATATATTTATTAACACCATTGCTTGAGGTGACTCTTCGGTTTGCAACAATTATATTATGAAACAAAACATCTGAAAATTTTATTCCATTTCAAAACAATGAAAAAGAATAAAAGATTGGTGTATGATTTTTTTATAAATTACTCTAAACCCATGGATATGTACAGATTTGGAGGAGGAAATAGGGATACGTTTTCAATTCATGGTTTCTTAAAAATTTTGGCTCTTTGTTATTTAGGTAATGATTTTGCAATAAAACCCATTATTCGGGAGTTTTAGTTTTAAACATCTTCAACCTTTGATGAGGGTATTGATATTGATATTTGTGTTTTATAATATTTTGATGATGACGGTATTGATATTGATATTTTTGTTTTATAACATTTTGATATTCAATTTCTAACTAAAACTATATTTTAAAGTGTTTGTTTTAGAATGTGTTGAAGTTATAAAGAGGGTCCATATGTGTTCGTAAACAAATTGACTTGAAAAACAAATGTAATTTATTTTTTTTATTTTTAGGTATATATCTTTTTGTATGCTTTTTACAAAACCAAATAAAAAATCCTAATAAATTCTATCAATTTAATTTCAAACTTTAAAATAAATAAAAATATAAGAAAAATGATAAAAGACCACAAACTTATTTATATGTAAACTATCTTAATTATTAAATCGACCTGTATTTTCTGATTCATCTGTGTCTTTGATTTTTATAAGACACAAACCAGATTATTTGTCGGGTCATTAGTTTAATTGTTTTAACCGCATATTTAGATTAGATTTGAAAACACTACTTACTTTTTATGTGGCAAACATATTTCCAAACTTTAAAAATACAAACGTTGTTTAAAGGAGAATCTGCGTGTCTACGCGAGAATTCATTTAGTATTTTTAATATTCCACTCTATAATGAATATTGAGCTAATTAGCCCTTATTGTAATATGTATTCTGTTATATTAAATTTATTCTATGGGAAAGGAGATGGAGAGCGCTAGGGTTTTGGAGACAGCTAGGGTTTCGCCGGTGCAAGATGTGTCGATGATTGACGTGACGGAAAAGGATCGCCCGCCTGATTAAACCGCCGGAGAAAGGAGTATCTTATGCAGAGATGGTATCGAGCAGAGGTGGAGGAGGTTTGAGGATCCCTTCCAACGTGATAGCTGATTCGTTCATTGAAGATAGGGTAGAGCTTTGTTTCCCAAACGGAGAAGAAGGAGAACAAGAAGTAATAATAGGAGAGGAGGTGATAACAGCTATTAATGAATTGTGGAAAAACTGTATGATCGTTAAAGTGCTTGGCCGTAGTGTTCCTATTGCAATCTTGACGAAGAAGTTACGTGAGTTATGGAGACCAAAGTCGGGTATGCTTGTGATGGACCTCCCAAGGAACTTCTTTATGGTTAGATTTTAGGATGGGGAAGAGCATCTATCAGCCCTAACAGGAGGTCCTTGGAAAGCGTTTGGGAGTTATTTGATGGTGCAGGACTGGTCCTCGAGTTTTGATCCGCTACGAGATGATATTGTCACTACGCCCGTATGGGTGCGTTTGATGAATCTCCCCTATACTTTTTATCATCAGGCCCTACTGAAATCTATTGCTAAAGGTGTGGGAAAACCTTTGAAGGTGAATCTAACGACAGTGCAACTTGAACGAGTTCGTTTTGCTAGGGTATGTGTCGAAGTAGATTTATCAAAGCCATTAAAGGGTACAATATTAATTAATGGAGAGAGATATTCTATCTCATACGAAGGGTTAGTTAATATTTGCCCAAAATGTGGGTTTTATGGCCACTTAGCTCAGTCATGCCCTCGTGATTTAGTTGAGAAAATCACCAATCTGTTGCTCCCAGATAAACCAATGGAGGCTGAGCCTAACACTGCTATGGAAGATGGGTTTGTAAAGGTGAAGAAAACCGGACCTAGAGCAGAGAGTGTGCGTATTCAGCGAGAGAAACAAGTGACTTCTGGTACCATTATGGAAGCGGAGGAGAATCATGGATCTGTGAGGGGGACTGGATTTAATGGAGAGAAAGGAAGACCCCAGCCTAAGCCTCAAGATCATGTTGGAACATCTAAAGGGATCACAGGAACCAATCAAAGAATCGTAACTCATAACCGATTTGGTGAACTTGAGGAGAAATCAGGCAGTCAGGAGCAGGCCAAGTCGAAAGGTGTGGGTAATGCGAATAAGGAGAATAAGCATTTGATTTTTAATGCACGTGGTAAGAATATGAGTGCTACGGACAGAAGCGTAACTCGTGAGGCCTTGAGGCCTAAGGGCAATAACTTTCGCAAACAAGTTGAAAGGAATGGCCAACGAAATTATACACAGAGAATGAGCAGAGGTCTAGTGTTTGGCCCAGCAAAAGGAGAAGTCGTGCTTTCGGAGTTTGGGAAACGACTTAGAGTGGAACCAAAATCGCTGGGTCGTGAGGATGGATTTGTGGCTCAGGTTGAGGAAAAAGAGCTACAGAGTGTTGACAAGACTGTTTCGACTCAACATTCTTTAGTATTTGTTGAGAAGTTGAGCGGGAGCTCGGTGAAGATTGGTGAGGAAGCTCATAAGTTGGGTATGGTCCCAGCTTAATGGAGTGCCCCGGTAGTTCTTATTTTCTAGATATTTAAGATGATGAATTGCATATTATGGAATTGCCGGGAGGCGAATAAACCTACATTTAGACGTGCGATAAGGTATATGGTGAAGAAGTTCAAGATGGATTTATTAGCGGTATTTGAGACCCATGCGGGTGGGGAACAAGCAAGACGAATATGTCATGGTTTGGGTTTTGCGAACTCGTTCCGTGTGGATGCGGTTGGGCAGAGTGGTGGTTTATGGTTACTTTGGAGATCTGAGGTGGGTGTCGTGAATATTATACATTCTGATACTCAATATATACATGCAAAGGTGCAGCAAGGATCAGACATTATTCATGTGATTGTGGTGTATGCGGCACCGACAGTGAGTCGTCGAAGCGGGTTATGGATGGAGTTAAGGGATTTGCTTTCTCGGGTGAATGAGCCGGTGATTATAGGTGTTGATTTTAACACAATTGTACGGGTTGAGGAAAGATCTGGTGGGAGTGGACGATTATCGGAGGACTCAATTACTTTCGGGGAATGGATCAATGACTCTCAGCTTATCGATATGGGGTTTCAAGGTGGTCATTTTACCTTGCGACGGGGGAGATCAGAACCTACATGTATAGCTAAGAGATTAGATCGCATTTTATGTTGTGCCCAAGTGCACCTGAAATGGCAAGATGCAGTGGTGACTCATCTTCCCTTTCTTGCCTCTGATCACGCACCTTTATATCTTCAGCTTTGCCCGGATATAAGGAGAAATCATCGCAAACGGCCATTTAGGTTTGAAGCAGCTTGGTTGAAACATGAAGGTTTTAAACCGTTAGTAGCTAATAATTGGAAAACGAACATGGAAACGCCGTCTGCTTTAGACACGTTACAAGGAACCTTGAAGAAGTGGAATAGAGAGGTCTTTGGTAATGTGCATTATCGAAAGGAGAAGCTGGTGAGTGAGCTAAAAGAAGTGCAAGAGCATATTGATGTGAGCCCTTCTGATAACTTACTCAACAAGGAAGTAGAATTACTAAAGGAGTTGGAGGATACGATGAAGCAAGAGGAACTCATTTGGTTCCAAAAATCATGCGAAAGATGGGTGACGTTAGGTGATTGAAACTCGCGGTTCTTTCACACATATACTATTATACGACGAAGGCGGAATCGTATTGAAACGCTAAAAAACGATGATAATAGATGGGTTGTGGAGAAGACGGAGTTAGAAGAGCTTGCTGTGAGTTATTATCGCCATCTTTATTCCTTAGAAGATGTTGTAGGCGAGACAAGGCAACTTCCAGTTACTGGTTTTGATCGATTAGTAGAAGCAGATTTGGCTTATATTAATAAACCGTTTGTTAAAGATGATGTGGAGAAGGCAATGAGGCGAATGGGAAGCTATAAGTCCCGGGGGCCTGATGGGTATCAATCCATATTTTATCAAGAATGTTGGGACCTGGTTGGAGAGTCGGTGTCTCGCTTTATTTTGGCGTTCTTCGAGACTGGTCTATTAGCTCACGGGTTGAATGATGCGTTGGTAGTACTCATACCAAAAGTGGAGAAACCAGAAACGATTAAACAGTTCCGTCCGACCAATCTTTGCAATGTTTTATTCAAGATTATTACGAAGATGATGACAATGCGTTTGCAGATAATTATGCCGAAGCTAGTAGTGGTTCAAGAAGCGGTACATTCTATGCGTCGCAAGAAGGGTAGGAAGGGTTGGATGCTTCTTAAGTTGGACCTCGAAAAAGCATATGACAGGATACAATGGGACTTCCTGGAGGATACGTTACATGCTACGATGTTACCAGAGAAGTGGATTAATTGGATTATGAAATGCGTGACGAATTCATCTATGACAGTTCTGTGGAATGGTGAAAAACGCGATCTTTCAAGACATCTTGTGGACTTCGACAGGGAGATCTTTTATCTCCATATCTTTTTCTCCTATGTTTAGAGCGTTTATGCCACTTGATAAAAGTGGCGGTTGCAGATGGTACATGGAAACCGATTCACTTGTCAGGGGGGGGGGGGGGCCCACCATTGCCCCATTTTTTTTTCGCAGTTTATTTTTTTTTTTTCGAAAGGGCGCGGGGGNTCAGAAAAGTACTTGAGTCTTTTTGTGCTGCATCAGGACAAAAAGTAAGCTTTGAGAATCAAAGATATTTTTCTCTGGCAATGTTTCACGAGATTTGGAGAGGTTGATCAGTGAGACAAGCGGTATTCAGGTTACACGAGATTTAGGACGTCACTTGGGTCTTCCGGTTCTTCACAAGAGAATGAATAAAGAAACGTTTAGTTCGGTGGTCAAACGTGTAGCTTCGAAATTGTCGGGTTGGAAGGGTCATGTGCTTAGCTTCGCGGGCCGGGTAACACTATCAAAGGCGGTATTAACTTCTATACTTGTGCATACAATGAGTACAATTATCTTAGCTGCGTCTACTTTGGAGCTACTAGATAAAATGACGAAGCATTTTATTTGGGGTAGTACACCGGAGAAGAGGAAACAACATCTAATAGCCTGGAACCGTGTATGTACCCCTAAGTGCGTAGGAGGATTGGGAATATGGCAGGCTAGAGAGATGAACATTGCTATGATCTCGAAGATGGGATGGCGATTGATCACAGATTGCGATGGTTTATGGGCAAGAGTACTTCGCCACAAGTATAAAATTCGGGATGTGCATGATACTAGCTGGTTAGTGTCAAAGGGCTGGTGGTCACCGTTGTGGCATGGAGTTGTTACAGGTATGTGTTTGGCAGTATTACCACATGTACGATGGGTGGTTGGAAATTGTGAACAAGCGCGTTTTTGGTGTGATCGTTGGATGGGTCCGCATACTTTGCAACAACTGGCCCGTCACGTATTACCGGTGGGGTATGAATCTTTGCGGGTTAAAGATATGTAGCAAGAGGGATTAGGTTGGAAAATGAATCACATCTCTCCTTTTATTGATGAGAATACTCGGTTATCTCTCTTGGCCTTTGTGGTAGATACGATTACAGGTGCAAGTGATTGCATATCTTGGAGTGGAAGTATGAATGGTAAGTTTACGGTTCGATTGGCTCACATGGCAATTACACGTGATAATTTACCGAGACAAGATATGAGTGGCCTCTTTGGTAATATATAGAAAATTGTAGCTATTGAGAGAGTGAAAACATTTCTTTGGATGGTTGCTAATCAATTTTTAATGGTCAATATGGAACGTTATAGGAGACATCTTTGTGTCTCGGCTGTTTGAACTATCTGCAATGGAGGGGATGAAACGATCATCCATGTTTTACGGGATTGCCCATCTATCAAGAGTATTTGGAGACGAATAGTTCCACGAAACAAGCTTCAGAGATTCTTCGATGAGCCTTTATTAATCTGGCTTTTCCGGAATCTAGGAGACTCGGCTGAGGTTCACGGGGTACATTGGTCAACATTATTTTCTACGGTTACTTGGTGGAGCTGGAAATGGAGATGTGGTAGAGTATTTGGGGAATTGGATAGATGCAGAGATTGCACCAAGTTCGTAATAGAGAAAGCGAAGGAAACATGGCTGGCGCATAAGTAGGAGAGAAAAACACGAGCCTAGGGAGAGGGTGATGCGTTGGATTGGTTGGTCTCGGCCAGAAGGCGACAGGTGGAAGTTGAATATTGATGGGGCTTCACGCGGTAATCCGGGGCTCGCAACCGCAGGAGGAGTAATAAGAGATATGACGGGACAATGGTGTGTGGGATTTGCGCTTAATATTGGTATATGTACTACACCATTGGCCGAGCTTTGGGGAGTGTGCTATGGGTTATACATTGCTTGGGAGCATGGGATCCGACAGTTGGATCTAGAGAGTGATTTGGAGTTGATTGTGGGACTCCTCTCAGGTGGTATAGAGGATTCGCATCCTCTTTCTTTCCTAGCACGGTGGGCTGTACAATTTAAACCTGGGTCCGAGTCCAAAATCTAAAGAAAAAACCCGAGAAGCTTTTAGGAAAACCTTAGAAGCCTTTGCCGCTGCCGGAATCTGCGGATCCGTCGGATTTGTGACCCGACGGTGGCTTCGAAACGACGAGAAGAGGAGATCTTCAACGCCACCCATCAAGCTTATGTTTTTGGTCGAAGGAAGGAGAAAGTCAAATTTGTGCTTTGCCGGTTTCAGATCTAAGTGGTTAGGTTTCCGGCGATGATTTGGGGACGAGCGTACTACGCATCGGGCTTGGTTTGGCCACGACTCCCGGGAAACATAATCCCTGTGATTTCACCAGAAAACGCAGCTTCGCTTCCCTCTGAGAAGTTCGCCCAAAACCACCGCCTTGAGGTCCATCCGCTCTTCGCCGCCGTCTTTCACGCTCCTTAGCCGCGCCGGATCTGGCCTGAAACGACGCTTGGAAGCTTCTACGACCAGAACATAGACTCTTGTAAAAAAAGTGAGAAGAGGCAGGTGCGAGAAGTCTGAATCGCCTAAGAAAAAAGTTTGTTGGATGAGGTCGCCGACTCTGGATTTCGCCGGTAATCCTCGGAGACGTGGTGCAAGAAGGAGAAGCTCAACACCGCACACATCTACAAACAGAGAGAGTCGAGAGAGTGTATTCGGATAGAGATCTAAAAACATGTCTTCTCCATTTCTCAGCAAAGATATGGATTTTCTCAATTGAAACAACTCTCAAGCTCTAATTGGTAACTTTACAAAAATTGCGTTTTAAATGTAATTTCGCAGATATTTTGTCAATCAACAAAAGTTGTAGAATAAAAGAAAATGCAAGCATGTGTTTTCGCTGACATAAATACAAAGAAAAAATTTATTAAGTGAGTTTTAGTATATTATTTACAATATCAACACTCTCATATTATTAATTTATATGATAATATCTATTTAAATTTCAAATAAATATCAACAAACTAATGATAAAGAGTTATGTTGTAAATAAAATTACATTATAATTTGTTTTATAATATTATAAGATGTAAATCTATTATTAAAAATGCACTAAAAATAATTTAAATATTTATAATAAGAAATAAAGTACTTTAAATAAATTTTAGTTTTTTTAGCAATCCATTTATATCATTCATTATGCCAAAGGGGAGTTAGAGTTTTTTACAATGAAAAACCCCAAAACATGAATTCTATTATATAAAAGAAACAAATAAAGGCCTCTGGAGTTGTCCACATCAGCTTCTTAGAACTACTTCCCTTTCCACCATGTCAGCAATTCATATACACCGTGAGAAGATTCCACGTCAGCTATAATTCTACTCTCTGCATTCTAAAACTTGGGCTATGTTTCGAAAAACAAAAGAAAACGAAAGGTCTTCGAAAACATCCCTAAAGAGTCGAATCAAATTCCACGATCTGAATCCACCACCAGTTTATCCTCCTCTTTCCGAAGCTCCGGTTCACTAGGTAGATCGACCTCCAACAGCATTTCTCTGTCGACGAGAATGCCTGTCACTTGAGAAGTTGAGATTGATCTGTGTAATAGCATACTTTGGTTGTTAACGGAAAGAGACACACTTGGAAGTCCGATTTCAAAAGCCCGTCACTTGAAATTGATCGAATCGATTCTCTCAAGCTTACGAGACATTGGGTTTATTCATTTGTTTGTGTCGAAAATGGTGAGCTCCTCAACCACAATCTCTGCTTCGTTTGTACCCTTTATTGTTTTTACATGTGTGATGAAAAGTCAATTGAGGGTTCTTTATGCAAGTATGGCAACCCGTGATGAAACCATCACAAAACCCCCTCGATCCAGGCTACTCTTAGTAGAGATGCTTTGGCTT
>OVAV01002861.1:0-10588 GCA_900406375.1 Iberis amara
ATATTTCATGGAACCACATGAAGAGATAATCAAGTCATGGAAATCAAGCTTTGAAAATCTCAAAGAAGAGATGTGGAAGATGAAACTAGATATGCAAAATCAATATCAACATGTTATTGATTCTCTTAGCCTAACTCAAAGGAAAATGTAAGGATCTTCGAGAAGAATTTAATGAAGCTGATGAAAGCTATGAAGACGGTACTCAAGACAAAGGTCCAATCTTCGATGTTTACGATGATGAAAATCCAACTCAAGAAGAAGTGGATAAAGATCACGTTCAAGTATTAATGATGAAAAGCTATGAAGTTCATACCCAATACGGAGTGGATGAGGCTCAAGTATTAATGGGTGAAGTTCGTATTAGCATAAACTTATTGTTTGTTCATAGCCTAGCTAAATTATTATTTTGGCAAAGAAGAACCGTTGATAATAAACCAGTCCCTAGTAAACCGCCACCGATACGTGACAAGAAGTTCTTGTGATATTTTATGAACTTTGAGGACAAAGTTCTTTTGGGGATCGGAGTATTGATGAGATCATAAATGGTAAACCGGAGTAAATCGACTCACCCGGTAAACGGACTCAACTAGTTAAAAATTTAATCAAGATATTATTTATGTTTCTCCTAAACAGTGGGATTGTATCTCCACTTATTCACGTTCTATATTAGTAGTTAGTTTCTTTTTGTTTACCATCATCGATCAATGAAGAAAAAGGGTAGAAAGAAAAATTTATGAAACTTGTTCTTTAAGCTTTTGGGACCTATCATTTAGCTGAAAAATTTATGAAACTTGTTCTTTAAGCTTTTGGGACCTATCATTTAGCTGACTGAAAGTAAAAAGAAAAAAGAAATGCCCATTAGTCCATCTTGTAGATTTTTCCAAAAGGAAAATAAATCCAAATCTCGAATGTCCATTTAAATAATACAGATCATCACAACTCACAAGCAAAAAAAAAAAGATATTTACCCATAAAAATTATACAAAATATCTACACACAGCCAAAAGGCCACAAACTCTTTTCACTCTTCATCACATTGTCGCTCATCAGCCATAATATCAAAACACACAATTCGTTAAACCTAAAAAAAGCTTTAATATTGGTGTTGAGAAAAAAACACCCGAAAAAGATTTTAAAAAATAAAGAAAGATTTGCTTCTCTTTGATTCAATCATCCAATGTTGAAGTGTCAACAGATTCACGCACACTCATTTTGCATCACCATTAACTTGCAATGAACCATCTTGCATCAGCTTAAGACTTATACTATTAAACCGTTCTCTTGAGTACTGTCTTGAAGCTTTTCTCCAATCAGTTCCAGTTTTCATCATTGTCACAAACTCTGCATAACTTATTTTACCATCCTGCAAAATACATAAACAAGATTTGATGATGTTTAAGTTACTTCTCAGAGTTTTAAAAGAGATGAGGAAGCTTGCTAATAGGTGTGGGCATTTTAACCGAACCGAATTTGAAATTAAAATTTAGTTCGGTTTTCGGTTCGACGATAACAAACCGAACGATTTTATTTTATACTACATTAACCAAAGCAAACCGAATTTGCTAAAATTAACCGAATAAACCAAAAATTAACAAATAAACCGGAAATTAACAAAAAATGTTAACCGAACTGAAATTAATAATTTCGGTTTAGTTCAGAAAAATTAATAATAACAAAAACCAAACCGAATAAATCGAGTGCCGAACCAAACCAAAGTTATGCTCGGCTTAATTTGGCCAAAAATTTTACTAACCGATTAAACCGAATAAACCGAGAGTCAACCCCTACTTGCTAACTAACCTTATCAGTATCAACATCGCGGATAATAGCATCAACAACTTCTTCACTAGTACCAACTTCATCAGATAAAGCTTCTCTTAACTCCTCTATTTCGATATATCCATTATTGTCTTGATCAAAGAATGCAAAAGCTTTCTTGAGATGCTCATCATTGCCCATTTTCCTTAGATGGACCGATATAGCAATGAACTCGTCACAGTCCAAGTATCCATCTTTATCAATGTCTCCCTACAAAAAAGCAAAGTTTTACAAATCTTAGTACATTGCGTTTATAACTTACACAGTGGGAATTGTAAGTATTGATAGATAAAAGCTTACAGCATCCATCAAAATTTGTAAATCATCTTGTGGAATGTTATGACCAAGTGTCTGCAACCCGATTTTAAGCTCCTCGATGTTAATCTTCCCTCTTTGGCTTGTGTCCATTATTTGGAACCCTTCTCTAATACCTGAAGCTTCTTCATCTGATAAGTGCTCGGCAATAACCTATCAAGAAAGCGTAAAAGACCAAACGAAACCATTGTGAGGCTTTTTAGATTATGTTTGGATAGTTTACTAAGGAGATGTAGTTTACCCTGAGTGCGCGTTTCTTGAGCTTGTTCATGACAGTGAACTGCTTCAGCCTTGCCCTTACTGTTTCACCTAATGATACATTAGGAGCTGTCTTTGCATTTTGTAACCATGGATGATCTGAGGAAAGTGAAGCAAAGACTGTCTCAGATTTCATATGAAAGATACAAACAAAAATTGCATTATCAGAAACTATAAAACTGTACCTAGCACTTGCTGAGCTGTAAGACGACGCTTTTGGTCAGGATCAAGCATTTTCCTGATAAGGTCTTTCGCGGTTTCAGAAACTTTGGGCCAAGGGTCCCTTCTGAAATCAAGTTGAGATCGAATAATTGCTTGTGCAACTCCTTGTTCGGTTTCTGAAATTGGTATAAACAAAGACAAGAACAAGATTCATTATTCTTATGGTTGCATTTCCACACACGGCTCAAGAAAGATGAGATATAGACCGAAAAAACTAACCTGCCCAGAAAGGAGGGACACCACAGAGTAGAATGTACAAAATTACACCTGCACTCCAAATATCAACTTCTGGACCATAATTCCTTTTGAGCACCTCAGGAGCCATGTAGTAAGGACTCCCAACGATTTCATTAAATCTCTCGCCTGGAAAGAAAAACAATTGTGTGAGTTAAGATCGTTGTCATATCGCAAAAGGAGTAGAAAACAGAAAACAAAGAGAATACAATAATACCTGGTTTGAAGAAAACAGAGAGTCCAAAATCAATTGCCTTGAGAGGTGCAGTCTCTTTCTTGTTTGCAAACAAGAAGTTTTCGGGTTTCAAGTCTCTGTGCATTACCCCATTCTTATGACACACCTACAGAGATCACAAAGAAACTCTTTAATCTCACATCTAAAATACACAAAACAAGATATATATTTTTTTCTCAGTTTCAATGCAACAAACAGAGAGTAGCATTCAAGTGATACTACATAGCAACAATGTCCAAGAATCCAAAACTACAAGCAGAAAAAAAAAGGCAGCATAAAAGACCTTAAACTGAGACATAGAACAGTCCTAGACACCAATCAAGACCACTTATAGACTAAGACAAAACTCTAAAAACATAACCTTTACAAGCAGCACAAGAGAGCTTACACTGAGACATAGAACAATCATAGACCAATCAGTCCCAATCATGACCACTTATAGACTAAGATGACTCTAAAACCATAACCTTGAGCCAAGGCTCAGGCCATTCCAATTCTACAGCAAAACTTAATGTCCAAGAATTCAAAACTATAAGCAGGAAAAGAGAGCTTAAACTGAGACATAGAACAATCATAGACACCAATCAGATACAATCATGATCACTTATAGACTAAATCAACTCTAAAACCATAACCTTGAGCCAAGACTCAGGCCATTTCAATCCTACATCAAAATCTTAACGAACCTGAACAACTTCCATGATAGTTTTAGTAACAGCAGCAGCAGCTCTCTCAGTATAATGACCTCTAGCAACAATCCTATCAAACAATTCACCTCCTTCACAAAGCTCCATAACCAAATGTACAGCATGTTCATCTTCATAAGTCTCCTTCAAGGTAACAACATTCGGATGAACAGGCATATGTCTCATGATCTCAACTTCTCTTCTAACATCTTCAATATCAACAGCAGTTCTTAACTTCTTCTTTAGAATCGATTTACACGCAAAGATCTCATCAGATTCTTTATCAGTACAGAGATATGTAACACCGAATTCTCCACGACCTAACTCTCGACCTAGCTTGTATTTCTGCTCAATCTCACGACCTGTTGGATCATTCAACACAATAAGCTTAAGAGCTCCTCCTCCACCACCTCCACCTCCATGGTGAAGACCGTAATCAATCGAGAAAGGATTTTGCTTCTTCCTTCCTTTTTTTGGCTTATTACTATCATTCTGAGCTAACGATCCTGCTGTTCCACAACAATTACCCATGATTGATTTTCAACAGAGAGAGAATTCGACTGATCAATCAAATCTCTCTCACACTGGAAATTTCGAATAAGAATCTGAATCAAATCCGTTGTAACTTGATAGATTGACGAAGAAATTACTAGAAAATGGGAGAATCGAAGGATTGTAGTTAGAAAGAAATCTCGAAGAAGAACTGATATATATATCAGAAATTCAACGCGTGAAATTGAAGAAGAAGAAGATGGATCGAAGCAACGTTAAATGATTTGAATTTTGATTTTATCAAATTGTTCTGAAAATTCACAAAGAGATGATTAAAGGAATGTCGAAAGAAGCTTCCATCTGTAATTCTCTATGATTGTTTTTCGATTTCTGTATATATTTTTTTCTCTCTCTTTGAAAATCTTATACAATTATTTGTAAATGTCTATCAAATGTGAAAAATATCATACAATTGCCAAAACTTTATAATATATTTTTTTTCAAAATATCACTAATATAAAAACTAAATTATAAAGTTTAGTGTTTTGATTTTTGAATTTGAACTAAATAGTTAGAATTCAAGATGCTGAGGTTTAGGTTTGGGTGTAAGATTTTAAATTTATTTATTATTATTTTTCTCAAATTATTTTAAATTTATATATATATATATATGTGGTATTAAAAAAATTATATTATGTGATAATTTTTAAAAACTAATTGACTCAAAAATATAATTTTTGATCATTTGTGAAGCGAGTCTGTGCCACGTTCTTAAACCTTCAAAACAAAGATGAGGGTAAAACAGAAAAATCAGTCTAATGAATAAGTGTCACCTTTATTTTATTTTACTAACTAACAAAAAAAAGTCAAAGGTGGCGATTTTGACTAAAAAACTTTAATCCTTTTCGTCGGACCCAACTTACCAATGTTTTGACTCCACACAACCAACAACATGATTGAGGAGGTGCAAATTTAATGTACTAGTTGCTTGAGTTGTTTGGTTTTTTTTCTCGAGTCTTTATTAATTTTGAAATGAAAAAGAAAAATCATACACACCCACCTTGTTTGTTAAAACAATATATACCATAAAAATAAACAATTATTGCAAAAATATATATACCATAAAAATACTTTTATTGCAAATATACCATCAAACACTGTTTTTTACAAACTACTCAAGTCTTTAATGATTATAAATACTCCCTCTATTTCATAATAATTGTAATTTTAGGGAAAAAAATTTGTTTCAAAATAATTGTAGTTCACACTATTCCATATAAAATTTATTGTACTTTTATGTTTTGTGACTCTTTATATTCTGCAGAATGATTTATTATTGGTTGGTTTGTATTGGAATGCGATTTTTATCTTAAAAAACTTAAAATTTAATAACTTTCTTAATATATGTGTAGAAACCTTAAACTACATATATTATGAAACAAA
Source organism: Iberis amara (assembly GCA_900406375.1). NCBI lineage: Eukaryota > Viridiplantae > Streptophyta > Magnoliopsida > Brassicales > Brassicaceae > Iberis > Iberis amara. The sequence continues at coordinate 5,704 of OVAV01002861.1, forward strand.
GGGAGTAATAAATATAAAGTTACATATATATCATCGATTGAATAACATGATTGGTTTAGAGTTCAGTTTTGAGTGTTAGTTAATTTTAGTTTTATAGTGTTTATAAAAGGTTGTTTTGTGCTATTTTTGAAAAAAATTTAACAAAATTCTAAAATAATATTATTAAAAATTACTTTCGTAAAAGAGAATATTAGAATTAACTTATTTACACAAATGGTTTTAACAGATTTACAAAAATGGAAATAGACATTAATACTTTTTGTCACTAATTGGATTAAGACCTAATCCCTAATCATTTCGTATAATATGGTATTTTACAATTAAATAAAACCAAACACATAAACATTAGTACTTACGAAAAACTACATATGCTTGCAATTGGGTGGAACCAAAATTAAAAGGAACATAGTACTTCTTAGTCTTTTACTAAGAAGTTTAGTCTATATAATATAAATAGCAAAGTCAAGAGGGGGAAGATAGCTTGTCCAATGCCTTCAATTTAAGATCCAAAGCTCCTAAAAAACCTGCTACCTTACACAAATGTCTCTAATATTCTTACCAAATCAATGATTACTTACATTATTATTAATAAACAAGTTGATTATCATAAATAATTAGGCATCAATCTTAATAAATATATTAAAGGAGAAACATTTGAGTCCTACGTGGCGGATCCACAAATTTTGAGAATTTTAGTTTATTTTGATGCATTTATTGTAATTTTTGTTTCCTTTTTTAAATTGATATATTTAATAGTATTCATCTTTAATAAAGAAGCTTATATATCACTTATATTATACATATATTTGTTTATATTCTCTATTCTATATTTTTCATTGAAAATAAAAACTAATAGTTATAATAATTTTAAATTAATAATAAATAATTTTTCATATTTCATTATTTGAATTACATTACATAATCTATTTTATTTATAAAAAAACTCACATCATATGCAAATATGAGTAGTGGACTAATAACATAATATAAATGTACTAAAAATGATAAATTATAGCAAAACTTTTAGTTATAGACATCTAATTTAACATTTTATGTTGGTTAATTCAATTTTTTGGTTGAAATCAATAATCAAATCAAACATAACAAAATACTAGAATATTTTATATTTGTGAAATTTATATGTAATAATGTACTTCATAACATAAAATGTTTTTTTGTCACATTCATATTTGGGGCACAACAGGCATAACATAAACATATATAGTAAATATTTTTATTTTTAAAAATTTAATTTAGTTTATGAACTTCATAATAAATTTTACTTTAGAAACTTTAACATGATAAATATAGAATATAGTTTAAATTTGTAATGACTAAAACTTTATGTTAATAATATTTCTACTTTTAACTTTGCTATAAAATATATTTAAACTATATCATAGATGTAAATTTAAACTATCAACATAATTTTAAATAAAAAACAATAACATTTTGTTATTAACCTTATCCCCGTACATAACACAAGACATAATCTAGTATGACATATTTGTGTACCCTGTTTTCTATAATCTCTTTGATCTATCTTGTTACTATGGGCATGTTCTTTTAGTTATCGCCAAATCAACAATAGCAGCACTTTTTTGAAGAAGAAAACAGCTTCTCCAACGACTCCGTAGTTACTAAAATGATACAGCGACAGTCGCTGATTAATGTTAAAGCTTTGATACGGTGTCGCTAGCATTCTTCGACGACTCCATAACTACTAAAACCGAATCGCATCGGCAAAGGGAAAAATAAATCAAAGAGTAAAGAAAGAGATGATAAAGAAATTTTAAATCAAATTTACGGTTGCCGTCGTTATTGCAGCGATCCGGCGCCGAAGAGACACCATGTTAAGTACTACTATGTTATAAAAATGGAAAAAAAAAAAATAATCAAAAGAAACATTTTCAGCCCACTTTGGCATAAGCCCAAAGAGATAGAACTGGAACCAAAAAAAACCACAGGATCTCTCAACTCTCAAGGCCAGTATAAAATTTATAGCATATATTAGATTTTTTTAATAATATTAGATTCTTTAGCCGTCTAGATTAACATATATATCAGATGATATCCTTCCTTTTTATGAGAAAGATATGTCTGGTTTAGTTTGATAGTTTTTAGAAGGTTGTATTTGATTCATTCTTTATTTATGAATAAGTTTGTAAGATGCCCACCAAAAAAACAACATCGAAAATACACGGTTTAATATTACGTCGGCATTTGAAAAACAATTACGATAAAAAGCCGGTGAAAGATGAAAAATCTTTGGAGATAAATAAACATAAAAAGGTCTAAACAACTGAAATAAGGAAAATTAATAACTATAAATCCAAGTCGAACTATATGCCAAAGGGATGCTAAAATTAAGACAAAATAACATGACTATTCCAAAAACTCCGAGAGATTAGGTCAGGTGATGAAGATAATCATGGTCCACCAACCGTTGGGAATCCTCGTAATGTGATTCCAAATACTACCCCTCAAAAGAAGAAGTTCAAGTAAACTTCTACTAGAAGGTGAAAGACTCAAGAAATGACATCTCGACCTTTAATCAGAATTGAAAAATGGCAGGGACGATAAGAATCGTCGGGGAAAGCCAAGGAGAGTTGTTATCGAAAACGAAGACTTCGAATTGGTTTTATTTGTAGAAAAATGGAGCGACTCACTCTCAATCGAATTACCGTAAACCACGGAGGTAAAGCGAATGATCGAATCTAGAGAAAACAAATGACAATCAACAATAGAATATAGAAATTATTGTATTATATAAATAAAACCTTTTTATTGGGTGATCCTATCAATATTGCATATGAAACTGAATATCGTAGTTTATCTAAGCATAATTCCGACACAGACTAATTTCAAGAATATACCAATCCGACACCGACTAATTTTGGAGTGGACTAGTTCGAGAAAAAAATTTAAGCCGATTAAATTTTAATTGGACATTAATATTTTATTGAGGGGATCTTGTTCAACTTATATTACCTCAAAGATCTAACACACAGACCGGTCTAGCTCATGTTTTCCGATGCGTATTGACTTTGTTGCTTGTTAAAATCGAATCATGAATTATCGTTGTAGCTGGTTTCTAAATTGACAACCACACTAACCAATTATGCATGAGCTATATAAATAAAATCTTAAAAGATTGTGGATTAATTGAAAATGTATATTATGGAACTTTTTGTCATGTGATTATATTAACTTTATACAGAAATCAAAGCCGGCAAAAAAACAATCTTTCGGAACCAAAAACTCAAATAAAGAAGCCAGAAAGATAGCATACAACAGAGTATATAAAGTTAAACACAAAACTGGATATAAAGCAAAGAGCGGAAACTACAGAAACACTCAAAGCATATACCCTCCCTCCAATACAGCGGCAGATGTCGAACAGTCAAAGATTTTTTTAAAAACCTCTCATGCGATTCCTCCTATGGTAAATAGGCCAACTTTAAAAAAAAGATCAGAGACAAATGATTAATTTGTTGGATTTATTATGGATTTATTTATTTGTTGCAGATTAATTGAATAGTCTTATACATTTCTAGATATATTTCAACTTCACAACAATAAATTATAATCCAAGGATATATATAGTAGATTCCGAACTAGCAAACTCAGAGTTAGATCATCTAGTTATGGGATTTGGAATGACAAAAATGTAGATACATGTAAGATATTTTATCGGTTTACATAACATTTTTATGTGGTTTACAAAAAGTTACAAAGCATAACAAATATTAATAGTACATTAACTAACCAAGACTCTCACACTCTATATATACACATTGATTCCCAACAGAAAATAGTCCCCATCTTTAGCATATATATGATATGACACATATATGATAATGTTTGAGAAAATATATATGATCATATAATGAAGAAGTATATAGCTAAGATATAGAAAAGAAGGATCGTTTGGCTGGTGGTCTTCCTACAGCTCTCATGAGATTAGCGACTTCAAGAACCCTAGCCACCTCTGTTCCTCTTTTTGCTTCCGCCGTCGCTCTCCTCTCCTCCGCCTTCCTCTTAGCTTTGGCCACTTTGTTTTGTGTTTTCTCCGTCGCCTTCGCTCTCCTTTCTTCTAATTTTCTCTGCATATACATGTTATAATCAACATTGTTACAACCAATGTTAAAAAAACGTGATTTAAGCAGTTGTCTAAGCGTCTACTTGAGAAATTAACATCTGTCTAAATATCCTACGAAGATACCTAAACAGGCCAAACGATAATTTTGTTTAAAACTTATATACTTATATATATATATTTTGTAAATTATTATTATTATTATTATATAGATCAAGTTTAGAGTATCACGTATATAGTTAGGCGCTAGACATTAGTACACCGCCTAACAAATTCTTAACATGTTTTTGAACAATAGTTACAACATAGATGTATAAAACTTAAAAGTTGGAGCTAGTTTGAGGCTTGTAAAAAATTGTTTATACCATTTAAAAATATCATTTTCCTTCAAAACATCACATACAATTTTTTTTTAACTAGTCATAATTTACAAGTGCAAGTGCCACCTTTGCATTTAGACAACATATATAATAATCAAATTTTGGCAGATCAATTAAACTTTATGAGGACATCTTCATTATTAATTAATCATCGAAATAATATCTACATCATTTTCACCTGACGTTCCAATTCCACTATACTATAATAGTAATAACTTTAGAAGCTAAGATAACAGCTGTTACCTTATATTAGTAAATTAAGCTCCATTCCACTAATTTTATTAATGTCCTATTACTTTATTTGTTTACATTTGCATTTTTTTTTAATCTTAGTGTTCTTATGTTGCAAATGTGTTTTCTTCTTGAAGTGGTTAGTTACATTTAGAAGAGTATAATCTTATATGGA